>JAHZMW010002315.1:0-65784 GCA_027743745.1 Alloscopus bannaensis | reverse complement strand
TTTGAAATTTATGGGAACCTAATTTGGTTCCTTTATGTATGAATATTTTTTGAAAAATTACCAAATGGAACCAAATATGGTTCCCCGGGAACCAAATTTGGTTCCTGCGCACCCACTGTTTGAGTTTGAGATGCAGCTAATATATGAACCTCTACTTCTTCTACACACCATCATAATACGTCTCCAGTGCTCTGTACATAATCTATATATAGAAATAATGATATGATGACATTGATTAGTGTATATAATAGTTACAGTTACTTTTTGCTCGTTTCATTGCCTTTCTTTAAAAAAAACAAATACCGGTGATGACTGTGTGGTTGGCTACAGTGATATTTTTTCCGTTTTATTTTCTCAAACATGAAGGACCTCTCAAACTTTCCTATTGCTGTGTTTATTGCCTTACTCTATCTTCGCAGATAATTTTTATACTATATTCTCATATCTACAACTGTTCAAACGTACGCTTACCAACAAAACAACTACAAGTTTCACTCAACGAACCTCTTGCATAATCTTCTGATTGACTTTTCATCCGTATCAATCAGCTCAGGTTTAAAGAAAACGTTCGAGTTGGTATTAAGACGTTCATCTGCAGAGTGAACGTTGAGTGAAACTAAAACCTTTCAAGGAACCATATTGAGTAAACACGCACAACCAACCCTCGCACAGTTTCCCGTCTCTCTATCGTTGCTTGTGTGGGGGTCATGGTGACGACTCAAAATGCTTCCTTTGTTCTCAACAGACGTATTACGCGGAAATTATCAGAACTTGTAACTGTATGTTTTTGACACGTTACAATACTTTTCGCTATACATATTCTATTATAATATATATTATTGTATTTCGGTAATACTTTCATCGGAATGATTGCTAATGACACATGATAATATAATATTGCACATTATTATATAATATATAATATACACCTGACTCTCTCTCTCTCTCTTTCTCTCCTGTCGCTCTTTCTCTTGTCTGTCTTTTCTGTCTAGTTGTATCCTTTTACTGCTATTTGATTCAATACTTGAGATTACAACAAATTCATTACTGCCTTCCCCCTCTTTGTCTCTAGTACTTGATCGTTTGAAGCAGTTCGATTTTCTTCCTTTTTAAACATCTTCAAGTGACGTCCTAATTTTTCGGTCCGTTGACCAATTCGGAAATTGTAGTGATCATGTCTGTAAGTCTCAACGTAACCTTTAATCAATTAAATGAGCTGTCCCAACACACGGTCTTGGCGATATGACCACTTTTAAACCGAGCAAATTTGCCTAGTTTCTGTTAGAGATTTGACATGATACTCTCTTCCTCTTCTCTGCTATTTTCTCTGTACAGTCACCCTCATCTTTTCGCTCATCATCTCGTCTTTTAGGCAGACATATATTTATTAGTTAAGTGCGTTCCGTTTTGTTCATGTTCTCTTTCTGCATGGCGTTTTCTCGATTATCGTTATGTATCTATATACAACCAATCTCGTAATTGTTGGCGCTATAGACTTTTTCATCTTTAAAGTGTCACTGGCTACATATATCCGTATGATTTTGCTCAACTGACTGTGAGAGTATGAGAGGCAACCAGGTGTGAGTCCAACGAGTAGGATTGCAAATTGATTTTCGAAGCCAACAAACTCGGAAGCTATCTCTCTCATGAAACAGACGAGTAATGCAGTCCTACACTGTGTCACTTTCAGTTTCCGTACCGTAACCTTTTTAAACTGAACGGATTCCTTTTTGAAATGCGCTTTCTCAACACTTAACCATTAAACGACAGGGATGTTGTTGTATAATAGAGGTTTGGAAACTGTATGGTGTGCTCCTGCACTCCTCTAACCATATACTACCACTTTGTTACATACCACTGAACATTTGTATCATTAGTTTTCAGCGTGCAGCAGTGAAATGTGCATTCTACAGTGATGTTGTTTGTCTTTCTATCTATATCGTTTACTAACGCCCAGTTTTGCTTGTTTCTATTAACCTCATCCCTTTCCGTTGATCCATATCATTTTTATAGATATACTAGCCCTATACCAAGGTACAAGGTATTACGCAAACTACAAATCGGGGATCCTGTAACGGTCTCCAATTCATTGTGACTTCATGCAAAGTATGCTCAGTTCCTCATTTCGTGACATTCACCACAAGTGGAAATATATAGGCACACTAAAACAACTCTTTCCCTTTCTCTCTCTCTCTTTCTTCCTCTCTCTCTCTCTCTCTATCTCTCTGTCTCGTCTGTATTGGTAAAAGTTTAATAAGCATAATATACTTATATATATTACATTAAATACATATATATATCTCTCTTTGTGTGGAATTTTTCTTCTACTCTTTGCATTTTTGACTTCCACTTATTGTTATGATTCCGTATTTTGTAAATATTCCACATACTCCTCAGTACACTCTCTTTGTTCTCCTTGATTTCTTTCGTCCAGCAGCAAAAACTCGTTTGTTTCGTTGTCTTTTTCCGTTTTCCCTTCAACGATGACGTTGTCTTCTGTGCATCGTTGGTTGGTTCAATGTTCCTTTAGATAATCTACTACTGTGTATAAATATACTAAATATCACTCGCTGTATTTATTCTTGGATTGGTTGGTGAAAGGCTGGCAACATCTACTTTTTCTTTCTTCCTTTTATGATTTTATTATTTGACCCTAGCCCTTTCAACTGTTCATTGCTGTATACATTACTTGCTCCCTTTAGTACGTGACTATTTGTGAGCATCATTACAGTGATATATGTACTACAGATGAAATTCTCAGGAAAATGACATTTTTTTCAAATATGTCGTATCTCCTTCTGTGTACTCTTTCCTATGGAATGACTCGCCGGTACTCGTTTGTCTCATTTCGATTTTTTTTTCACACTAAACTGTCGTCTAAAAAGTAAATTACATCACAGAGACAGCTATACAGGCAGGTGCGTGCGTGTGTGTATGTGTGTGTTGTACGGTATCTCATTATTTCTTATCTCGACAAAAAAAAATATATCATCCTCAAAGAATATTCTGACATGATAGGCTACCCTTCAAAGAGAAAAAATAACGGAAACGAGGAGTTTGACATGATATTGAAATTGAATCGATTCCGTTCGGAAGATGTATGTTTCCAAGGAACTTTTGAGATGGTCCTTCTGCATGAAATCTGACAGTCAACAGAATTGGGAAAATGTTTACTTTCACTTTACGTATTATGTTCCTCGTAACACTTTTCGTTCGGGAAAGGAAGACAAATAAATGCAGTCATGTACGTATCACTTGTTGGCATCTACGTAGAACATTATTATCATTACTGTGTTACTATGTGTTTTTTGAGTTAACTCCTCTCAATTTTCAGTTGAACCTCGCCGTAGTGGTCAGAGAGTTTGTAGCTTTCCTTCTTTTGAATGAGTACGAAATCGTAGACACCGAGTTTCAAGCTCCTCTTTCCTTACGTTCTCATATTCGAAATTCATGTGTTGTTTGAATGAAAGAACCACAGTATCTGAATGGTGAGTACAAAGAACTCGTGCAACTCCTGTCCGGACTCTTATGTTTTAAGCAGGATCTCATATTCGAAGAATCGTAAGTCGAGTAACCTCCTAATAGGACGACGTATAAGGATTCGTATAAGAACGACATGATTACGGGTGTAGAGTACGTCATGTTTTTGTTAGAAAGTTAACAAAGGGAATTTTTCTCTTTTTCTTTTCATTTTCTTTTTCACGTTCATGCGGCTAATCTGTCTCCGTCGTGTGTTCCATTTCCAATGTTGGTGGATCCTGATGTCTACTCTGACTCTCTGTCACACAATACAGGATTTCGAGGTATTGAAGCCTCTTAACACACATTTCTCTTACTTGTAGTGGTATTTAAAGAAAAGTTTTGACGTTATTCACAACTGACAATTTCATTTTCTCTCTATTTTCTTTGAATTTTTGTTGATTTTGTATTTTTTGTTGGTACAGGTTTGACGTTTTAAAAACACGAAATGATTTCGTTCTCTAGTATGTACAAGACGTAGTGTCAGAGTGTACCTTTGAAACACGGACGTGCTTTCCTCAACGTAGAGAAAATTTACTTTCATCGGCAATATATACTATTATACTGTAAACTACACATGAGTCTGTAGCATTTTTCCTAAACTTCTTGATTCCGTTGTGCTGAGTTGATCATTAGGCTTACTAAACTGTTCAGTTCTTAAATAATCGATAAATATATCAATGTTGTTTAGCGAAATCTTAGTAACTCTAGAGTAGCTTGATGAAGCACATGTACACAAAAAACACACGAACACACATAATCAATAATTCTTCACGATGATGTTCCATTTCGTATGTGTTAGCAGATAACATGCACACAGCAACTTCAGTATACATGTTCACATTACTTGTCATCACGGAAGTTTTCAGAAAGAAATGACTCTCAAATCTCGAATCTCAAAATGAAAAGAGTCAAATCTGTAGATTAAATATCTTACCTTCCGAACACATTTGTTTGCATATAGTTCTCAATTTAGCAACAATGAATTACTGAAACAATTAGTAATAGCACGCGTAATCAGAGTTAACTGCTTGCAAAATTACAACCAAGAGCTATATATAATGAGCTGACTAACAGAACATTTTTTTTTCATTTTAGTTGTCACGTAGACAATACGTGATTGTCATGTTCTCCATCAAGAAATTATGCTGCTATTTGTAACTACGGAAAATCGATGGAGACTGTTTACAGTTCCATATTTTTTACTTTGAAGAGGCTCTCAAAGCCTTCATTTGAGATTTTCTCTTTCAAATATATTATGCAGCAAAGGAAATCTTTAATATCTGTTAAAACCCTTTCATCTGACTAGAGCTAATAGAACGATTTTTCTCTTTGACGATTCCCGTGTGTAGGATTCCGAGCTTATTTGTGATTTTTAGATATATACGAGAAGGTCTCTTGAGACCAAAGTAATGTCCTTCATGTGATGATGATGTTGCCTTGATAAAATACTAGTTGTGATGATGAGTGTCTATAATGTACTTCATGTACTTTGACATTTGTTTCATAATGTGACATTATTTACTTGTGTTTTTCCTAATAATTCTCTGTGAGTTGAGAGAATGCTTGCATACTATTTTTTAATTCTATTTGTGTTTAGAGTTGGTGAAATTTAAGAAGGGACCGCGTGACGAACATAAATATTACATTATTTCGAAGCATCACTAATACAACGATTTTTTAAGACAAACACCCAAGGCGAAGCTCTCTGGTGATACACTCTCAGATTTTTTTTTTTCGGAGTGAATACTTTTAGAACTTGTGCCGTAAAATAATGCAGCGTAATATACTATTCTAGACTTTAGCATAGAAGCATAGAAGACCGAATGGACACAAAGTTCTATGATTTGTAATATAACAATAATATTTTAGCTTCTGAGAATTATATACAACCCACTGCTTCATTAATTAGCAAAATAATTTTCTCTAGTACGATCTATATCAATAGAGCGCAAAACGTAATTTTATCCCATGCCAGTTTACTCCTTTGTTAGTGCACATCTACAACAGCAGAATATATATATTAATTTCTTTAGAGTTTAGACGAAATTCTTTTGTAAACGCACTTCTTTACTTAGAGTTGGGATCACATAAGACAATAATCCCTCAACTGCTCGCGTCATTAATTACCATGCATACAATGTACTGTGTACACTTTCTCTAGTCATAATGGCTGCATATCTCTGCAATAGAGTCAACCATATTGTATACTCTCAAGCGAAATTCTTTCTCATGCCATTTTCCCGTATATAACAAAAGATATAGTAAAATAGCACAACAGGCAGCTTGTTTAGTTGACTTTTTACTGAATTGCCTTCGGAGAAATTTTGAGTGATGTCGAAGAAGCGTGCAGTATAACATTACATGAAATGAGAGGTCTCATAACAGTCATAACCAATTCAACAAAAATAATATGTAGTAGTTACGTAGTTGTCAGTTTTTGCAGTTGTTCGATGAGCATGATTTTGAAGTCCATGTCAAAATGAGATTGCTATGAAAATTGCACTCATTCCATGTTATATATACAAATCTAAATATATTATATTGCAGCCCTGTTTCATATCAAACTTTTTATCATACCTCCAGTTTTTTCTCTCTCTCTCTGATGTTCGTGATCTTTTGTAGTAGGAGAAAATTATTATTTTTGTCTAGAAAGAATATCATCAGTGATCAGAATTCATGCCGATGGCCATCTCGTATTTTGTGTGATGCATTCTGCAAAATCCTACACTTTCAACTTTGATAGAGATTAGAGTTAGAGACTTTGTCCAGAATTCAGTTGACCGACCGACGAAATGACGCCGGTCAAAAAACGTAGACAACATTTTTTCCCTTGTGTCAATTGAGACGCGTGTTGAACTCGCTAATTTGAGTAGAGATAAGATATATACAATGATACGGCGCTGTACTTATAGAACCCTTAGGTGTATCTGACTTGTTGCCCTCAAAGTTTTCTTTAAGTTTCCAATTTATTGCCAGCCACTTTTGTCCAATAAGTCTGAAGACTTATGTCTTTTTCTTTGAGTTCTCTTTGTTTTACACGGTTACGTCAAAACCGTTGATTTTCACGTGTGAAGCCTTCCGTACAAAAGTGTACATTTTGACTCTGAAAATTTCAGTCGTTGAACAGAAAGAAATCAACGTGACCAAATTTCTCTTTGTCGCTACCAATACTTTGCATCTCATGATTTTTTTACAGCTTTTCTTTCTCTTTCTCTCCAGTCGCCAGCTAGACTCCTGAAACGTATTGGAAACCTATTTTTTCCGCCTTTTTTCTAGTCTTGTATAGAATACAGTGATTTCATCATCATCCTCTTGTAGCTAACCGTAGTTCGGAATGTGTCTGTTGTGGCTCGTGCATGCCAAGTATTCCGTAATATTATTTCTTTCGAGTAGTTACTATGTCTCTAAAGCTTGTCACTTTTGTAGTCTGCATGCATACCCGCATTTTATATAATATGTAGATGGCCTTGTACTCTACACGTTTCCGTTTCCTCTCACCAGGATAGTGTATGAGTGGAAAATCAAAACGAATGTTGTATTGCCATGAAACATACAAAACAAGCTGTGCAGAATCATGCAGTGACAAAACTATCCCGAATGGCTACCCGCGAGGTGGTGAACCGAGGTGAAACTGCGCGAGAAATGAGAATACGTGAGCGAGCCTCTTGCGAGTAATATTCTTTTTCACAGTTCGCTATTGTCTAGTTTTCAAACCACTGAATAACGCGTGCGCGTCAACTTTCAAATTTAAAAAAAAATACAACCGTATTTCGAAATTTGAAAGTTTGCGCGCTCGCGTTAATCGCTGAGACACTACGCTACCCAATGGCAAAGTATGGAAAAGAAAATTGCGCGCAAGAGACTCGCGCGCACACAAAGCGTAAAAGAGGCTGGTCTCGCGCAGTTTCCACCGCGGTTCACCACCTCGTCGGTGGGCATTCGGGATTAAATCTGTCACTAGGTGATTCTGCATTGCCTTTTTTGTATGCTTCATTGAATTTCAACAATGATTTGGATTGTCCACTCGTACACTATCCTTGTCAGTGAAACTCACTTGCTTTCTCTCTCTCAATGGGTTTAGCTAGGGACATGTTCTACTTCGCAAATATCGTTTGGAACATAGACTCTCTGTGTGTCCTCAAACTACTTCGAAACCCACACATAAAATGACTTGTACCTATACTCCGCCCCCTCTCTACAAATCAGCGACACACAGTTGTTTTTTGCTAATAAAAGCTTGCTATCAATTTCCAGAACAAATACAATTCCACACATCATTCCGCTTCCCTACTCATACAAGCGTGCAAGAAATTTTGATTCAATATAGTCAGACACATTTTGTGGGAAGTTCTTTAACTACTCGCAACACTCGCTGCAGTCGTCATCCTGACACTTTTATGCATGAGAAGAAATATGACATCTTTCGTTTTCGGGGTCACAGGAAAAAAAAAACGACATTTTATACAAGGGTTACGGATTTTACACGCGTTAGTTAATGCAGCTCATTTATATATGGCTCTTGCTTGCTTCTTTCTGCTTGTGGGGAAAATACCTGAGATTTCACCGCTCTAACCAGAGCTACAGTTACATTCCAAATTATGTTGCATAATACAATATTCTCACAGCTCAAGCTGACGACAATAGCGTTGAAACAGAATAAATCGCTTTGTTGAAAGGAAGACACATTATGAAGTACAAATTGTTCTGGTACAACCAATCACTCTTCCAACAATTTATATGCTGACATACGGAAACCATTTTTCTACTTTTATTTTGACAATTTATTTGAATCACACACAAACGGCTGTATAGCTACTCTTTCGTTTGCGACTTTAAACAACATTTCTCCTGTTATTCGTATCTGACAAACATCTCTATTCTCTCTAGTCACATAAATCACGTATTTCTCTTTGAGTTTCTTTTTGTACTTTGACGAGCTCACTTCGTTGTTTTTTACAAGATTTATATGTAGATTGAAATACACGTTATTATGTGAAATATTTATGTATCTGCCTTTGATGCTGGTACGATACTGTGGAACTTTGTAGAGCCGTAATCATACAAAAATTAGGTTGCCATCGTATCCGCTTTGAAATGGGTCTCTAATAGAAATGTGTTCTCTTTTTCCTTCCCACTCTCAACAGTTCTTTGTGCGACTGGATCACATTCGGAAATGCTTTACGCAAAAGGGAGGAATCTTTGTTCTCGAGGAATTTAGTATGTCGTTTTCCTCCATTCCTTTGTACTATTTCGCACACATTTGCATGTATTGCTTTGAGATCCGTTTGGATGTTTTACGGAGAAATTAATATATTTTATATTAATTTCAGATCCAAAGTCTCGGCAAGTGATTCAACGCAAGTTCAAGAGTGCTATGGTAAGTTTTAAATGTCCTCACATTGAAATGTGCATGTCACTAATTAATTTTGTAATTTTCGTATTTTACCTGTTGATCGCCTATTCTCTAATCTTTGGGAGTGAATTTTTTTATGATTTGTATGTGAGAGAAATTATAGTTGCCTTTAAAATGAAGTTTCTTCAAATACTGAAATTTGAGTTGGTTTGTAATAGGCTGCGGAGACGATAGCTTTGCACTTTCATCGCATGTTTTCAGTATACGCGACACTTGAGCAGGGCGGGACTGAGCGTTCGAACTCCTTTGACTCGCCTATCAAACTACTTCACAATGCCAATCTGCACGACTGACAAGCAGACACGGATGATTTTGTTTTGCTATATAGAGTTGATCTAGGATTCTGCTCTGTCTTTGTTCACTTGTTGTATGGAGCACTTTTGATTCGGGTTTGATTTTAATTTGTTCTCATTTCTACACTTTTTGTAAATGCATCGTACACATTTGCTTTGGTACTGTTTTCCCGTTCTTGCTCCGTGCATGTTGCTATTGTGGTGACATCATTGTATTGGTAAAATTTGGTTCACCAAGTTTCCTTTTTTTTTGGTTGTTGTACTTATTGCTCTTTGTAAATTTGCTTTTAAACTTTGCATAAAATGGAATCATGGAACATGTGAATGATTTGCTAAGATGTCGATTGTTACTTTTGTGCTGTTTCAGGCGGAGAATATATGCTACTCGGTGCTATGCGTGTTCTCTTACGTAGCTGCTGGTTACGAAAGAAAACGACAAGGAGTTTCACACCGGGTTCCATCGCCGACGGCGAGTACGACATCGTTGCCAGCGAACACCGAGTTGAGTGGGGGTGACACTTAAGAAAAGACCAGACGCCGGCAAAGGAATTTGTCAATATGCTTATGAAACCGCAATCAGTTTAACACTATACGAACTTGAACTTTGAGGACCCTCAACTAAGTGACAACACACAAAACAAAACACACCACACAAGTAAACCAAGAAACGAGTTGAACAAAACCGAAAGTTTTCTATCAGAATGACTGCATTTACACTTTGAAATATTTTCCGATAGTTTGTTAATGTCCCCCTGTATTATGAGAACATAATACCGAATATATACACATGATATTCCAGTCTTGAGGAAACCTATCAATAATAAAATGTATTACTAAGCGCACACATCATCGTTGTACATGAGTGGCTATGACCTATCAAATAAATAATACTATGCAGTTGGAATGAGACATACATAGGTACGTAAAACTATCAGGTACGAATTAGATATAATTATCATAAACACAAAGATATGCAACTACGAAAAAAATTGAATCGTTAATAGTAGAGAGAAGAAAAACAAATAAATATTATCATTGTTGTTTTTATTATTGAAGACGGAGTTGTAATTGGGATGCTTTCGTAAAACTTCACCCAACTCATAAAGTGCATTTAACTAGATACCGCTCGATACTCGACGAGACACAGACAACAGGAAAGGACGGAGCTGTTGACGTTTTTTGCAAATCACTTTATTAAAACTAATACAGAAATGTGATAAAGTTAAATTGTATAAAATCGCGGCTAGCCAATACCAATCCTTAAATAACTTATCAGCACTCCTTACTAAGAATAAATTCATTTGATTCCACCCTCCAATCGAATAGCTCAACCTCATCGTGTTTCACATACAATATTATAGTATCAATGGTAAGACTATGACTACAATGACACAGAATATAGTAACAAATAATACCTAAGATCAATTCAATCAAACTTATACGTAGCCAATAAATTAGGACTAAACATGACTTTCTCTTTCAAATAGTAATCAGGCAAAATCAATACAGCCATTTAAAGGAGATCCAACAAAGACAAAGATATAAAATCAGCTACAAACTAATAATCTAAAACGAAGACCTGTTCACTTCGTGGTGAAGCATATTTCCTGTAAAAAATGTACATCAACTAATTTGAGTTGTCGGTAGGAACCGTCAACCTTTAAATCCTGTAGGGCACAAATGTTACCAATACATTTCAAGTTGTACCCTAGCCGTTGCAATCAACGTAATTACGAGTCTTATCGAATAAATTCAGACCAATTGAGTTCACTGCGTAAATTCTACTAAAGTTTCAGTTGATCCCTTCAAATCCGTGTGTGTTGGTGAACCTCAGGTATAAGTTTGCAACGTAATACGTTATAGGCACTTTTTATTTGTCCGGAGTTACTCACTGTAGACAAAGTTGAACATTTTATATAACTAGAATTTGCTGGACACTTCTCCGACTGACTAAAATAGTTCTAACTACATCGAAGGACTTAATTTACGAAGAAGATTATCGGTAACAACAAAGTAGGTTTCTCGTAATACTTGCAAAAATTTAGAAATAATAATACCACAGGATCAATAGTAATTACATATGGATTGGAGTTGACTTTCTGGTTTCCCGCCTCCGCCGTGACGCTTCATAAATATCATACGCATTAAAACTAATACAGTCGAAACGATATCTTTGGTAGTTCAACACCGATTTGATCCATCATTTTACGCGACGTAAGATTGAAGTTGTATTGCGTCAACGACTATTATACGAAACTATTGTCTGAGTAATAAACCTTTACTCTTAGAACCAAGTAGCTACTATTGGCACGAAAAACTTCAGTTAATTTGAATTGAGCGTGACTTTCGTGCAAAGACAAAGTGAGATTCTCATCTGCATTGTGTCGACGAATTTTTGAATGAGAAGACGAATTATTGCACCGTCGTCCTGATCAGTAATATAATTATTAGGAAAAGTACAAAATTTTCAATCTGACATATCAAGTTGTAGTAGCAATAAATCAGTCTTCATCGTTAAGGCAAAGTAAGACGGATCAGTTCTCTCGCTAATTGGTTCGCATTACTAAAACTACGCAGTTCCACATCATACGCAAATACGCGAAACGATTTGATTCGAAAAGGAGATCAGTAACAGCCATCACGCCAGTCATCCGCTGTGGGTCCACGCGACGACGCCCCTGGACGAGAAGGTGGCAGTGCCCTACCGGACGCACTAGGCGCTGGACGTCTAAAACAGTGTTGACTAATTATAACCTGAATTTCTATTCTTATATCAACAAGTCTCTGACAAAACATGAAAATTACCCGAAACGTAGTTGACCTGGAGCAGGAATTCGACTTTGTGCTCTGAAGGTTGGGACCGGAATTCCTGGGACGCCTGCGTTTCTACTTCCCGACTGAGCAGCGCCGGTCGCTCTTGGTGGTCGTAGACCACTTGCAGCGGCTGGAAGACGAGGTGGATAAAACCCGGTGGCACGAACATTAGCAGAGGACGCTTGTGGTCTTGAAGGAGACTGCTCAGTTCTGATTGGTCGAGAACTGTTACTGCCTAAAGTCTGCGCAGAATACACTCTCGGAGTCGGCGCAGACATAGGAGGTCTATTAAGTGTCGGAGTCGATGTATTTCGATCAGGAATCTGTGATATAAAAATAATCATTCCAGGTCAATCTGACGCAAACTCATCTCATCCTGTAGTACACTATGAATACTATGATGAATAAAAAAGTAAATTATAATTACCCTTCCCCTAGTAACTCGCGGGGCACGCGTGTACGTGGGATACTGAGGGGAGTCAGTTGGAAGCATGCTTA
The DNA here is from genome assembly GCA_027743745.1 of Alloscopus bannaensis. Classification (NCBI taxonomy): domain Eukaryota; kingdom Metazoa; phylum Arthropoda; class Collembola; order Entomobryomorpha; family Entomobryidae; genus Alloscopus; species Alloscopus bannaensis. The sequence continues at coordinate 53,244 of JAHZMW010002315.1, read as the reverse complement.
AACGAGGTCGCTCCGACGTGCCAAGCCGAGAAAGTCTAGAATCACTTATGTAATGATTTTTCCGCAATTGGCCGCTACCAGCTTGGGGAAAGGCCAAATTAGACCGCAAAGCAGAAGCGTTTCGCATCGCGGCCAAATTTGGCATACTGCGCCGTACAGCTTCACCTGCAATCGCAAATATATTAAATACAGATTAGTATTGCGAATCCATAAATTAATAGTTAGAATATTTTTTAAAAAATTTTAAAAAAAACTAAAATGAAAATAAACTTATTGTTCTAGATCAGTTCATCATAATAAAATATTACGTACCTGACTGTATATCATCATATGACTGAGCATCCATAGGACTAGATAGTCCAGAAGAAGTAGGTGATTCGGATGAGTGCGCAACAGAATAGGTATCCGTGGATGACGTACGCGCAACTATATGAGCATCTTCCAGATTCGACCCACCTATAAATTTGTTTTATTCAATACAAATTTTGCCGTTCTACCAAGCTCTGAACCCATTAATGCCATTAATGGCATATGCCAAAGATAAACCTTTTTTCTCACCTCGTCCATACGCATGATCAGCAACTCGCGCCCTTGAAGCTATAGTTGAGCATCCTAGACCTGCGAATTACAAAATGCACACTCTAATAACAGCATTCTCTGAGAGCAATACGGTGCACGCCCTTTTCCTGTTTATCATATACTTACTTCGAATTTGGCTAGCCACCCTTGAATTTAAATCCTCCATGCTGGTATTCTGGCTACCTTTAGTACCGGGAGTAGCTGCATCAGTTTCCGGATCATAACTGAAGGTATTGTTCAACTCCGTCGATGGAGAGGAGTGACTCTGTCGTGACGAGTTATTATTAGGAGATTCTTCATCACGTCGAATAACATAGGACTTGTTCCTTGTAACGCGTCTCGCTCGTTCACTAGTGCTGTGGAATCCCATCTCATCATTCGCGTCAAAAGTTTCGTTTAAATTAGGAGTATTTTCAGAAGCGTCGTCTGAACACTCGATCTCCGGAGTTAGATTAATCGTGGTGTTCAATGGATGATGAGGCGATAACGGAGACTGGCCAATTTGGCGAGGCGACTCGTCTACCGTCATTGTGGTATTTAGTTGACGAGATGGGGTTCCAATGGACATCCTGGCTTTCCTTGGTCGCGTGTAAGTACGCGAATCAATCTCGCGACCAAGGGACCCTAAATAAATAAGATATCGTCGTTAGAAGGTTGTTCAGACAAAAACAATTTAACCAAGAAGCTGAATTCAAAAATCTATAATTGTAATTCAAATTACCAGAAATGCCCGAACCATCGTCTCCGCTAAGGTCGTCCTGATCAACTCCAATCCCTGCAAACCGTATGTCACCAACTCGTCCGTGTAGTCTACTGACTCCCAGTCGTATGGTGCCTGACGAAATTGTGGAAACAAACGGCAGAGGATCTGTGTCAACGTTGCTTCCAGTTTCCGCTGGATGCTGCGACCGAGATGGACTGCCATTGTATTCGACTCTTCTTCGTATATCGTTAATCCTTTGAGTTATATCAAGATTAATCGGCATATGAGTTACACAGCCAACTCTAGCACTGTTTGACGCCGATGAATCCGTGCCCATGTCGCTAACATCAGTTAGTGTAGCTTCCTCAATTAAAGTTTCCCTAGGCGTATCGTCACTTGATGAAAACATACTCTCTTCGCCAATGAAGGCGACATTTATTCGGTCCAAAGATTGTGATGACAAATTACTGGTTGTGTCTTGGCTAGAGCGTCTGCGAACAAATGTCCTGCTCCCGTTCGAAATGTTAGAATCATTCCGCGAACTCACGGTGTTGTTGGTATCGTCCATCTCACTTCCGTTCAAATCTTGATTAACACCTGCTTCAGCCGGATGAAGTGCCGCCCTAGCTGCGAGGTCAGTATTAAAAAAGTTACGAGAACGAGTAATAGTTTGGTTGGCTAAGGGGAAGTAGTCATTCCCACTCTCACGGGTACTTCCATTGGCAGTGTCAAAACCAGAGGTGTCCTTCGCATTTAATACTGAGGTGTGACATTTACCAAAAGGTCGGGTAATCCTCACAGTAGCACCACTTCCTGCAGCTTCATTTAAAAGATTTGATCGGGCCGACTGGCTGCCTCGCAGTTCAGCATAGTTTTCTTCTACAATTAACAAACCGTTTCTCGTCATACCACGTCACCCTGCTAACGTATAAAAACAGCTAGGTGCAAAATCAGTAATCTTACCATTTATAGCTCGGGTAACGTAGTTCAGCAAGTTAAATCGTCGGTTCAGCAAATTTGTATCCAAGAAGGACCGATCGTCTTCGCTGAAGCCAGCGGGAAGTTCACTGGAAGGCAACGTCAGCCTATAATTTTAATTAAAAACCCACATATTTACTTTTACATAATTTTTTAAAAATAGTTTAAAACATCTCCCAACAAATTGACGTTTACCAGGCTCACCAATAATAACACAGTACAATTGCAAAATCTTACCAATCGATTGTTTCCAGTGCACCCGCAACGTCCTCCAGATCGATCAACGACAGCCTATCAAAACCGTCTTGGTCGCTCAGAGTGGGTCTACTGGCTGATGCCGGTCTCCTAACAGCCAAGTTATCTCCATCAGTAGAGGATGGCATTACAACGCTCTCCACCATTGAAGCTGAGAGCGAAGACGGTGCCGGGCTGTCCAGATACATGCGATCGAAGTTCGCCTGTATGTCCTCCAACTGTTCCCCCGTCGCATTCAACGAGATGGAGCCTAAGCTCATGTCTGGCGTTTCTCCTGACGTATCCGACTCCTGAGTCGCCATGATGGCAACGGTTGGTGGAGAAGTAGTCCAGCCAATTTCACAGTAAAACTCCCCTCCTTTCAATCACGTGTTTAAACTACATTCACAAAAACTGTCAAACCTAATCACTGTAAACTGTCATTATTGTGGTTACCAGTCAATGGTTTAATGAGTCTTTCTGGAAGCGTACCACGAATAACAAACCAATCACCACTGACAAAAATGTCAAAAAGTTTACGAGTTTTTCACTTTTCACAACTAGCAATTTCTAAAATGATGAACAATTACAATCTAAGCACTCAAATTAACATTAATTCTCTTACTAATCAAGAAAGCACTGCAATACGCTGAAACAACTTTAATTCGTGTCACGTTTTGTACGTAAAGCGTAGATAGTTTGAAGCTTCCAACTCCACTTTATGAATGAGCTAATGGACTTACAATTTATGGTCTAATACCGATTACGTAATTAGTTTGTTAATGTCTTTTCACAGTTGATAATTATCAAAATGCTAAATGTAAAACACAGATGACAGTAACTTTGCAAATTTTGAACTACTGTCCGTGACCTACTGGAAGACTGTCAAAAGAAACAAGTCTTTATATTGGCAACAGATGACACAATATGACAAAAAATAACGAGAGTAGGAAAAATCACGAGTGGCCGGAATTCACCACAAAGAAACGGAAATGAAACAACCACACACAATACGTGGTTGGGGGGCATATGGTTAACCACCAACTTGTAACTGACACTAAAAATCGTAAAGTCAAAGTTATCAGAGTCGTCAAAAAACAAAATCACGTATTGTATTGTATACAAATTTGAGATGAAATGGTACAAGAACAAGGGTCTTTTCTATTTTCAACTTTTACAACCACACGGCCTCAGCCGCCGCCTTTTGACGAAGGAGGTTAAAAAACTAATACAACAGAGAAACACAAATATGAAGAAAAAAAACGTCCAAGAACAGTTGACGAAACTGTCAGAGATAAATTACAAGCAACTGAACCAATAACATATAACAAAAAATCTTGACAAGATGACAAGAGTCCGTCTCCTTGTATTCACAACTATTATCAAGCTACATTCCCACCTTCGCGATTTTTCAACTCCCTTAAAATGTCAAGACTGTCATTGTCATCAAAACATGGACTGATCGATATTTAAAAATACGTACCTCGTCCGGCTAGTCTCCTCCTATTCCTCCGATTGAAAATGAGTCAATCATCCCCCGAAAAAATATTGACTGTCAACTCCTCTGAGCAAGGCCAGTCTCCTGGAAAAGAAATCAACACAATTGATGCTCAACGAAATCGCGACAATCTCTCAACTATCAACTCTTGACAACTCTCGAGTAGACGGTGAAAAGGCACACATTGAGAGCCGCTACTCCAATCAGACATTCAACATTTGTAGCAAAAACTCTCTCGCCTCTTGAACTGATTCAACACGAAAAATGATGATGATGAACTGACATCAGCACCACACAAATCAGACAAGAAAAAAAAAGAGAACATCTCTCTGATTTTACTCACATTCTTGTACGTCTATTTTACAATGTTTCTTACCTCTCGAAGATACAAGTTGTAAAAAAAATTGTACATTGGGTTTTGCACAACAAAAATTCACGAACAAAAACAATCACGACTTCACCGTCCACCAACATGCAAGAAAAAGTGGAGAGATTTTACAACGAAAGGGATCTTCTTCGCTAGCACTGAAATAATACACAGAGAGAATCGAGTACTCTTCTCGTTTCACCATACCACCATGTTGTGAGCACTCTATGACTCCCGTGAGGTGCGTACAGTGTAAATGGCACGGCGTCTGTGTGGAGACAAAGGCTATTTTAAGAGAAGGGGAAAAGTCTATGCTTTCTTCAGAGAACTATGGTTTTTTCTTCATGCTTCTCTGCATGATACAGAATGTTTGATGATTCAGGTATCTTTAGGTATTGATGAAATTTGCGAAGCGTTACAAAAGATCCACTCAAAATTGTAGACTGGCGGAATGCAATTATTGAGCCGCATTTTGAAGAGTACCAAAAATTGTGCTGCTTTCGTAAACCCAATCAGTGGATATACTCCCATTAACTTCGTAACGAGTTGATGCATCGTATTAATTAACCTCTGAGTTCGAACCAAGATGAACAAATGAGTAGAGATTTGTTTGATCGAGTAATTTGAGAAGGGGTGATTTCGATGATTTCATTTGTACCTACACGAGCTAATTCGAAGTACAACAAAATGATGCGTACGTGCAACATGACAAGCGCACATTATTCGCAATTCCACATCATTCGCATGCTGCATACTAAAAGACTTGCCTTCGAGAGAGTTCCACTTTTTATCCTTTTTTTATAGACGCCCCCGCAAAGAACTTCCAAACTCCGAGAGTAGATGACTCATAAGGAAAATATTATGTTAGATCATGTATTGTTTTATGAAAAAAACTGTATCGTGCTCTTCACTGTAAAACGTGCCAAAGCCACTCCCGTGAAAATGCTTTCATGTTTACTGAGAAAACAACGTGATGCAACATTATGTAGTGATCTTGAACGATTATATATTTTTGGTATGAAATATAAGGTTTTAATTTAACTCACGCAGTACTTACATATAGTTATATATGTATTATATATAGACTGTCAACCGTGGTACATAATTATTACAGTTACTCCATGAAATTTAGTTTGTAAAGTAAGTTTGTTTCGTGAACGTAAAACACATTTAGACACCACCAACGTCAATTGGTATTTGAAGAGAGAAGTCGTGTGACACAATTCAGTGTTTGGTGGCAAATCATCGTTTCCTGTTGCGAGAAACGATTCATTCTCTTACAGTTTCTTGTTGGAAGTCACACACAGACGTGAAAACATCATAATAAACTTCTTCATGTTATAGTAGATTCGTGTGTATATACGGACTTACATAGTTTTAGATGATTTTTAGCAAGTATATATATAGCCCACTAGATATATAATATATTGTTTTTGTAAAATACATCCTTGGTTACCAACGTGAAATCAAAGATCTGCTGATTTTTTTTAGGAAATGATGCTGTGTGTAATGATTTTCTTTCGCCGTACGCAAGACCAACACTTTTTTACAGATAAATATTAAACGCACTATACACACTAGTTTTGTCGGTATCATAGTTACTTGATGTATTATGCTTAGGTGTATAATAATGTACTCATTTCAAAGGCGTTCGCATTCACATTGCTCAGCATGTACACGGTAGCTGCAAACTCTGGCTTTTCAATACACGAAATGAAATATTACTTTAGTTTTGTTCTTCCAAACAAGGATTACAGTTGCACGTATTCTGAGGCGTGCAAGATGATGAGATGAAGATTCTCTTGTACGCGACGCCGTCGAGCCATAATGTCAAATGTTCACAAACATTTATCAACGCACAACATAGAGGAGATAACTAGTAGTGTGCCTTGTCGGTGGTTGACCACCTCCTGCGAATGCTAATTACGACGTTCTCACATTACTAGCAAGTCTCCAAAACATCTTTAGATCAACCACCATAATAATATATATCCAGAAGATTAAATTACTGCGTCCAATATATAGATACTATGCTCGTTAGACTAATTCCGGTATAAATATTTTTGGCCACGTGAACGAAACGATTCATCCCGCAAGCTAAGCAACATACATATATATTATTATCTTGTTAAATCCTTACCCGAATATGCATAACTGAAGTTACCTGCACAGATCTTTCTCTTTGACAGTTCTTCTCATCGCTCACATCAGCGCAGTGGTAGTGTATCACGGTTTAGAAAACGAAATCAATACACATAATCAATGGTACAGGTTGAATGTACAAATTTAGGCTACGATACAGTCTATATTACATAACTAATATATGCTGTAGTTAACACTTTACATGAATAATGGTTGTAGTAGTTGTACGAAGACTTTTTTGCAGTACATTAATTTGTATTTTGAGTGTTTCATATATACAGTATGTCATCATAAGATGTCCCTTCGAATTCTGCAGAGAATGAATCGAATTCGTGTGGTATGAGGTTGCTTCTTCCTAAACGTATAAAACATTTTTGTCTCCTGGTTATAGTAAAAAAACTGAGTTACAGGTAATTTTTCTTACGAGCTGCAAATCCATTAGGAGTACTTTACATTTTACTAGTCTTACCCTAACTTCCGTTCCCATCAACACGTTCGGTTATATAGTATTCACAATATTATCCAATTACAAATTAGTCGTCACATCAAGTACAAAATTGTTGTATCGTATATGTATATAGCACATCAATTAAAAAGTCGTGTTGCCTTAATATACAGCTTAGAAATATTGTACAAGAGTCAGAAATACGCCCTTCCTTTTTTCCCGGTCATCTTGTGTGTGGACACCTTTTCCTTTGGCAGTGACGTACAACTACGCCTACAAGTTCATCTCGGCGAAATAGGTGACCCGTCGATTTCATCAGTTTCTCCGTCATGAGTCGTTAAATGCACGAAAAACAAAATTTATGTGACGCACTTCCGTCGCCGCCAATAAACTCCCGTCGAACCCGCCATAAAATCTGGTAAAGTTGTTTGGCCAAATTCACTTTTAGTCGTATTTGGTAGTAGTAGAAAAAGCTTTCATTTAAAAATACAGTATTAAATATTAATCTCAGGCGGATAAAAATTAGCTGTACGAGTTAATCATGTCAATGCTCCTCTCGTCGTCTCTTCCAGTCCTCGCTCTGCTCAATTTTCTCCGATTGTGTTCATATATAGTCAGTAGTCGAGATTTAAAAATATATAGACACATACATGAAAGTACGACATTAACGTTAACATTGTACGGTTGTTGACATACAAACTTATGTGTTATTACAACGAATAATATTGTACATAGGAAAACATTCGCGTGTCACCACACTATCCAGTTTCCACTCGTTTTAATTTACAATTTATACATCTTATGTTCTGCCTGCGTAAATGTACAATTACTTTAGGATCAAGACGTTTATGTACATATGTGTACAGGTATGTTGAATGACGTTTTTAATGACATCTCTATAGTAGATAGACAGTGTAAAGCTGTACCTGGTGTGAAGGCCGGTACATTTGACAATGGGGGACTAGCACGAGATTCATGATTTTTAAGACAATTCTTCTTACGTTATGCATTGAGACGAATAAATAGCTTCTTTCATTTCTATTCTTATCAGTAATTAGTAATCGGATAATTAGGTATAATTAGAGGTATATATAGTTTTTTTTCGGCATTGCTTTCCCTGTCGCGTTGAAAGTGATTTTCAGCAGCAGCTCAAAAAACACATTCAAACATCGAGTTAATGTGGGACTCTCTGGTTTCACTTTTAGTGCTTCTTTGGTACAGCGTTTGTTTTGTAAATAACTTACGAGCTAGAAAAGTCATTGTCCGTCACAACATGTTTTTTTTGTAATTAAATATAAACTCACACTGAATCAAACATTTCCACAACTACATCGAGTTACATAGTAGAGACGTATAGACTAAAAAAAAGGTTGAATCGTGCAGAGTGGAGTTGTTGTGGTATGCAAGTAACAGTATAGAGTTTAAGTAGTAGTAGTAAGCATATCATGTCATCATCGAAGGTTACTGTTAAGTCTCTTTCATTTTGCACATACAAGTCCCAACTGTTTTAACACGGAAAAAAGGAAAAGGGCTACATTAGATTTTCATATTATGACTCGTGAGTTGAAAGATGCTTAGACTCTGCTTGTGAAGTAAAAAATGAAGATGACCTACAACTTTAGAGGCATATTTAGAGAATAGTATAATGAATATTCTTTGCTTAAGTATTATATATGCTTAGAGACGTTTCATATCTCTGTGTGTAATGTAAATGTGATGAAAATCTATTTAGTTTCCTCTTTTCTACTCTTCTGCAGCTACTTAGTTCACAGTTCGGTTCAGGGACGTTTGTCGATCTTCTTTCCTTTTTGTTTAAAGAAAAAAGTGCTTGTGTGTGTGTTATATAGAGTCACTCAGGAACTTGAAAAATTCATTCCCAGTCCTATGCAAACTCTGATTAGTCAGAAGTGCCATACGAGCTTCCTCCACCGCCGCTTTTCCCTTTCGACACTTTCGGCTTCTTCACAATGCGAACGTTGAGTGGATCGTCGGCGAAGAAGGGGTAGTCGTCAGGGTCATGGATGAACTCGTGGTGGTACGACGTCAAGTGGCCATTCTTGGAGATTTCCGCCTTCTCCACGGCAGTGAACTCGAGGACGGGGAATCCGACATGAATCAGCTCTTTCACATTGGCCCAAGCCTTCCTGCTCGCGGAGCCCTTGGCGTGATGAATCAGTCGACTCTCTTCCCTGGGGCCGGTGAGGCCGTACCTCACCGAGATGGTTACTCCGTACATACTGATTTTCAGATGAATCATTTGGTTCTCTGAGGATTGGTCGTGGACGGTCACATTAACTTGACCACTAAGTCTTTTCAAATCTGCCAAGTCATCAGATGCCTTCCACAGCTCCTTCTTGGCAAAATGGAACACGTCTTGGCCGGGATTGTAGGACACAAATCGGAGGAAATCACTACCGTTCAGAATTTGTGTAAACACGTCGCGGTAGACGCGATTTGTGGTGCAAAATGGACAGGAAATCATTGCTTTTCCCTCTGCAGTACGACTCAGTAAGATGTTTTTCCCTAATGGAGGATCCATTAATGCAATCTGGAAGCCCGGATTAGGAACCAAAGTAGATTTCGTTACCACACTTCTTGGAATCGTCCCAAGGATAGGAAGATCAAATGTTTTCTCCAGGATACGGCTCTCCAGGCCTGAGACTGCTAATCCCTTCTCCTTCCCAATTACTCCGAGCGTTCTGGGAAACAACTGAGGAGCCAAGGATTCCAAGTTGTAGCCCAAGTACTGCAGCCAGCCTTGATGGTCTGCGACAACGACATTGGCACACAAACCACACAATTATGAATTAAAAACGGATTTTTTTTCGCAAGTGAAGATCTTCCGCTTTTGCTTGCTTTGATACGGAAAGCCCACACTTTTTCGGTATGACACGAATATAAAAAAGAGTATTAGAAATGAAATACAAAACTTTTCTTCTTACCAAATGCCGGACCGGAACTCATCAAGTTAATAGGATCATTCCCGTTTAATCTATACAAATGGATTTTCTCTGGGGTTTCTAATTTCTCAAGTATGCTCGTCCACTCTGGGGTAAGGAACTGACCAATGAGTGGATCGTAAACTCGTTTGTTTTTCATGTGGACCAGTGAAGTCACCTACAACCAAGAAATGATGTCACGTGTAAAAAATATGCCTCCCAAAATTTCGCACAAGCCACGCAGACAGTTAATCCCAATTCCGGGACAGCAGCGTAAAGCATAAAAAAAAACTACACTCATAAAAGAGCTTTCACCTTATCATGAATGCCTCCGCAAAAGTCAATTGGCAAGTAAAAGTAAGTGTCCGAGTCGTAGACAACGTGTCCAAACGGGCTTCGAGAAACTTCCCTCACCACCTGGCCATACTGACTGAAGACGAGCATTGGAGTGCCGCAGTGGTCACTGGCGACGTAATACTTTTGGTTGCGGTTCACTTGGAAAAACATCAGTCTCTCGTTCTCGTCGTAGACGAGGTGCAAAAGTCTGTTTTCTCGGGGGCTGTAAATGTGCGTGACCAAGTCTCGGTGCTGAACGTCCGCGTAAATGAATTGGGTCGCATTCCCGTGATTGTCCTTTCTCGCGACGAGACGGCCATCGTAATCGTAAAAGTACTCAACGTCAAATCGTCCTCGTTTCCAGGCCCGTTTCAACTGACCCAAAGCGTTGTAGGTGAAGTACTCCTCCCTCGCATTTTGTACGACTCTGCCCACCATGTCGTAACTGTAGAGGCCATCGCCAAACCGAACGATCCTGTCTTGGTCGTTGTGCACCAACGCGATCGTGTTCTCCCTGTAGGTGAGACTCTTTAGATTCCCATTGAGATCATACTCAAACTTCCAGGGCTCCGTGGAGTCCACCTGGATGAGTTGGCCGTCGTCATCGTAAGTGAAATTGCGAACGGGAGCGGAGCCCATATTTTTCGTCTTCATCCGGATTTGGTGAATCTGATGTGACGTGTTCACGTAGAAAAAGTCCATTCTGAACACTTCCTCCGCCTGGATTGTCAATGAATACTGGACGGGCTGGCCATAACCATTCATGCGCTTGCTGAAAATTGCCATCCCATCAAAAACAGACGCCTCTTGACTGCTCGCCTGAGCCAGGCGGAATGGACCCAACTGGTCGAGCCCACCTGTTTTCGCATTGTACGCAAGGAGAAAGTCGGGGAGGACATTGCCACCGATCCTGGCCTTCATGGCGGTTGGCCGGAAGTTGGAGTCGTACTCGTAAACAAGTTTCGAGGAGGCCAGCCCGAATTTTGCATTGAACTCTTGCTTCTCCTGGACAATCTTGCCGACGCCATTCGTCCACACATGAGTTGTCGAGTCAAACTTTCCCTCGGAGAAAGTGATTGTCACTCCCTTCGCCTTGTACTTTGTGCTGATCTTCCCCTCGCTGAAGAGCAAATGAGTGGGTCGTCGGAGTAAATCATATTCTTGGAGAATCCTCCCGTTATCAGACGGGAGCAGAATGCTCTCTAACAGGCCATACGAGTTGAAATACTTGACAAAAGAGTTCTTGATGGCCCCATAACCAGGTGGCTGGTAGACGAGTTTCGTGAAGCTGATCGAGTACTGGAGAATAAAGGAATGACGAGTGCCTTTCGGAGTCTCCACGTTCTTGAGCCCACCGTGCACGTCGTAGTGGAAGAGGAAGGAACGCCCCGACTTGAGAGATATATTGGATGGCTGGCCATATTCATTATAATCAATAGTCTTCACACGAGCTCCGTCCAAGTTTTTCATTTCCGTGGCAAAGCCATTCCGTCCATATGTGACTTGAAGTCCTCGTCCCTCGCCCCATTTCCAGTTCTCCACTCGTTTAAATCTGTCGTAGGTGATGTTCATGGAGAAGCGGTAGCCATTGTTCGAGCCTGGGATGAAGTACAGGGGGAGTCCAGTCTTGTCATATTGAATGTAGAAAATGGACTCGCGGTCCCGGCTGTGGATCACCTCACGAGAGAGTGACTGATCAAATTCCAAACTCAACACTCGACTCTCGTTGACCCACATTTGACGATCGAGTATTCGTTCTGGCCCCTTGCCATCGCCCAACAGCCCGAATTTCCATTCGTGTTTGTTGCCTGGGGAATTGGTCGTCTCCAAGTCGATGAGATGTTGGTACGACGGGCCTCGCATCAGATTCCCCTCAACGGGCATTGGTGGGATGCCGTCTTTGAGGAGAGGATAGATCCCCCAAGAGCCTCCCGACAGAAAAGCGCCGTCTTCGGTGCGAAGGCTGTAGCTGGCATTTTTAATGTCTCGCTGAAGAATCCGCTTCCGGACGCTGTTATCCGCTCCATTCATTTTGTGGACGATGACCTCATCCTTCTCATCGCTCTGGAGGACGGAGAAGCGGAGAAACTCTTTCTTCGACTGCGAGTCAATGACTTTCACATGAATGGCTGAGCCAACAAGTTCGTAATCAAAGCTGGTAATCACTCCCGTCTCCCCGATGACGGCACGCACTCGTCCAAACCGGTCATAGCTGTAGAGGGAGCTCAGCCCGGAAGTCGTCGTCTTCGAGAGGAGCAACCCTTCGTCCGAGTACTCCAACCTGATCTCAGAGTTCTCCATCTCCTGGAAGTGGACGAGGCGGCCGAGATGATTGATTTTCAAGTTGCATTTCTTGCCCTGAGTGTTTTCAATTGTGGACACGACCGAGGAGTAGTCACGTAGGAAAAGGATTTTATTTTCCGCACTGTCACTGATTTTTGACAGCTTCCCGTAGCTCGTGTTCTTCGTGTAGAGGAACGCGTACAAGGTCTTCCCCGACTTGAGATCCTTGGTGTACGTGTGCTGCCCGTATCGATTGAACACATAAATTTCTCCAGTCGCTGGGAACACAACCTCGTAATCCGTGTTCATGTCGGCCGGCGTTGGGATGAAGTCTGCCACTTTCATCAGCTCCAGATTAGCTTGATCAGCAATATAAACAGTTCCATCAGCCCCGACGCTGACTGCGGACACAAAGCCTGCATCCAAATTGTTCCTCTGCCGCTCTCCTCCCGACGTCGGCGATGACGACGACGACAACAACGATGATGATGGCGACGAGGACGACTGAGGCAAGGAGCCAGTAACATTATGACCGTACGGAGATATCTTGTCAGTCCTCACGAGCAGCACCTCGCCTTGCCGTTTGACAGTGTAAAGATTTGAGTCTTCCGTCACGAAGTACAATTGGCCTTTCGGACTGAAGGCGAGATCCAAAATTGGGCGAACAACCTTGTCAGTGGAATCACACCCAAAGACACGTTCCAGCTGATTGTCATCTGTGATCTGGAAGAGGATCCCTTCGTCAATGAATAGGAGTTTGTTCTCCACGAGATTCAGCGCGAGATTGCTGGGCCAGTGGAGTTGAACCTGGGTCACGTCCTTCCGCTTCACACGACACGACTCAAAATCCGTAGTTTTAATAATGCCAGATCGTGAGCCTCGATGGGAATGACTGCCAATAAGCGTACGGATGACTCCGTGCCCGTCCACGTAGCGGATGTTAGGTCCGTCAGCAATGTATATGGAGCCATCACTCGTTATAGCGATTCCCTTCGGATGATTCAATTTCGCAACCTTCGCCGGGAACCCATCACCACAGTTTGCGGGGTCTCCAGGCACACACTTCAACCCCGAACCGACAACAGGTGAGTAATTCATCCGTGGATCCTCAATCTGGTCCATCGAGTTCACCCGCAGTATCTACAACGTAATCATCAAACGAAGAAAAAAAAATCATGTTTACGACCACTGACCATGGACATATCACTGCTCTCTCTCTCTCTCTCTTCCGTCTTCTTGGCAGACGAGGGGATGCGCTTTTTGAGCACGCACACGCCTCCACTGCCAGACATCATGCAACTTCGTATTCATCCCACGTACGTATCTAACAGTTTATTCGTTCCAGCTAATAATGAAATTTCACTTTTATTTTTTCCGTACCTGATACTTTTCCGGATCTGAAATATACAAATGACCGTCCGCCGGAGAGATAACCATGTAGTACTGGTGAGAGACTTTGGTCGCACTGCAAATCACATTTAACGACAACAAGCCATGTCATATCTTTAGATGTCTTTTTTCTGTGCCTTATCAATCCTTCCAAAAGAAATTTCCAGAATACAAAAAAAAAATAATAAAATCTCTCAAATACCTCAATTGGAGCACAGTGTAGACGACGTTGTCCGGAGTGATTCTTCGAATGAGGTTGAAGTCGCCCACGTAAATACTGCCGTCTGGTCCCGTGGCTAACGCAATCGGAGAGAGGAGCCTGTTCTCACACGGCTCGCAGAGAAGAGACCGTTGCTGTCCCTTTTCGCCCATTATCGCGGTCACGATCCTCGGCAGCTCCTTGAGGTAAACTTCGATATATTTCCCCCTCAATGGTGATCTTCAAATGGACTAAGCTCAAGTCTGCGGGCACTTCAGCTCCCGTGAGCTGCATCAGGATTGTCGCGAGGTAGCCTGGACTCTGGCTGCTGTGGTACAGCAAATGAACATCCGACCCCGGAATCACAATGCTCTGCTGCAATATCTGCAATTTTTACAACGATTGTCGCATTATGCCCCGAGTCCCCTTTCACCTCCTTTCACTCCTTTCTCCAACCAATCTACGCTCCTATTGCATGAGTTCAAAACTTTTCGCAATGTCCAGCATTTATTTCGTGAAAGTGGTGTGGATTGAAGTCATAAATAAAATGAGGACACAATTTCCTCTCCAGTCTTACTTGAGTCTCGGAGAAGACGAGGCTGTTCTGTGGACTCGCCCCGACCATTCCAGGTAGCCACGATGACATGACGAACGGTTTCAGCAATTCCGGATCGTGTTGCAAGCACGGCGGCTGTGGTGCTTCCTTTGTCTCCTCGATTTGCCCATCTCTCCCGTGAGACCCACTAATGGACATGATGACTGGAGGATCCAACACCACAATTTCATTCCAGGGCACAAACACCGTCCTTGTCATGTGCTTAAAGGGTGGTCGCAAAAAGCCGAGTGTCACAGAGCCGCCTCCATTGACGAGCATGTCGAACCTGTAATTCGTTTCACAACCATTACCCACTCTGTGACGCACATGGCTCACCACACGGAGCGATTATACAGATACACACAAAAAGAGAATATATACGCACACATACTCTACACCGCATAAAGATGAGTACAACATGGCGAAAAATAAAATTCTTTGTTTAGCTACGAAATGAACATATAATATATTTTTTATGTATGCGTATACACACATTGAATAGATTAATAGAAAGAATTTTATACTCTACGTCGCCACATTTGTAACGGTTATATGTTTAATGTATTTGTAAATACGCATAAGATACGGAAACACACAGAGAGAGGTTTTAGTCAATGTTTTGTGAAAAGTCATACCATCCTCCTTTCCTGGTCAGAGTGAATCCGAAACGGGAACTTTTGTCAGGGCTGACACTGACACGAATACCAACAATCCCAAGGCCATCTGGCGAAAGCACTTGACCCCGAATGACGGACACACGCCTATAAATACCCATGGGGAGCAATCCCCATTGTAAGAGATAATTTCGCGGACCCATATTCTTTGTCGTTTACCACAAACATACATAAATCTCACACAAGATGTGACACAGAAAAAAAATCATACAGAGATAGATACATACATAGTAATTACATAGACATTTAGTAGTATGTATTTAAATACAACGAGAGTAGAAAAATGTGAGAAAATAGAAAGAGAGAAAAAGAGAGAAGGTACAATGAATGTAAAGATTAATTTAATGTATAAATCTGGAGAAAGTGGAGGGATTCTACTACAATCATGCAGAGTTGGAACATGGTCGACATTATTTTCTCAAAACTTTTGCAACAGTATTCATTATAAATTAGAAATGAGGATACTCAATAAGTGAACACGCACATGTTCCAACTTTGCACAGATTTCCTTTGCTACGTTGAAAGGAAAGAATACATTCTAATTGATGGGCTTGTCATCGTTCGCCGAAGATATCTATAAAAATCTCATTTTTTTGACTGTCCTTTATAAATGTCTGCTTTTCTCGCTAAAAATTAAGTTCACGTATCAAACCAACATTGGAAACTGTGGTGATGGAGTGTTATCACTTTGAATCCTGCGTTAATTCACAGAACAGTGATGTCTGTGCTGCCTATGATTTCGGCACATTTTCAAGTTAAGTTTGACAAAACAGTAAATCTGTGTGGTTACGATGAGATCTTGTTAAATAATTACTACTACGCTATAAATATATCTGTGAAGTATATATATACTGGTCTACATAGAGTGGAAAGACAAGAAGGGTGAAGTAATTAATTGTTTTAAGGAGAGGAAGTACTCAGACAAAGACAGGGACACAAAGGTTAGACTTATGCTTAGGATTATATCGTTCCAGTACTTTGGAGAAAGTAACTGTCTCTTGGCACGAGAGAGTGTTCAAGAATGCATAGTTTAGAGGCAGACTGAAACTTAAACACGCTGCTGCTGATGCGATGCAAGCCAGAATGTAATTTACTCAGGAAAAAGCGACTGCTCAAATCAAACTGGAAACAAATTAACTTCAAGCTAACGCCGATTCTCTGTTAGAATGTCTACAGCAAATCGTGAAGTTAAGAGTTTTCATCAAAATAAATCATTATTAGTAGCTTGAGAAGCAATTACTCAAATAAGTTTGCGATAAGAAGCCATTTGTTGTCAGTTACACTCGGAGTAAACCTTGAGAGTAGGTATGATTCATGTTTTCTCTCATTCTAAATGCCCTTTACTCGTCAATTCGAAAACAGAGATTAGACAGGAAAAGATACTTGAAAGAAGTAGATTTCTGTTTTTTTTCTTGTATTGGGGAGGTACTGATTGTTGTGAAAAATTAGTGTTAATTAAGCAACGGAGACGGTTTTGTAAGACTTACCGAGCATCGAAAGAGTTCCAAAAATGACTAGTTTCGGGCACAACAGGGGAAAGTGAGTGAGACGTGATCAGAAACAAATAAACATTGCCAATATTAGTTTTAAAGGTTTTTCTTGTACAGCCAACAGCTTTTTCATCATATCGGAAATTTCAGACTCAGGAATTGCAAATTTTTACGACGGTTTATATAAGTGCCATTTGACATATCGGGATGTATGAAATAAAATCGTGAAACAAAACTCCCTGATAATGTTCTATTATAGATTCATAGAATCTGCATCTCTATCAGTGTTTCATAATACGTGATAAAATTTCACTGTTTAATTTTGAAAAATCTTGAAAATATTTTCAGTATTTACTACTGTCACTGTTGGCCATGATAGAAACTTTGTCGTGCGCTACCCTAAAATCTTCTTGTTTCGGGGAGCAATGATTTGATCGATCTCTTTTTTTTTTGAAAAAAGGAGTTTGAAGCGTATATATTAAACCTGGTTGGCAAAGAACTTGGTGAATTGAACGAAAAAGTTTGAGTAATATAATATATATACATAAGTTATTGAAGCAAGGAAGGAGCCGAATGAGACAAGAGACGAAACACAGTCAGAAGAAGTGACACAACAAGAGTTGTCATTCGGCAGATTGGAGACAATGGACAAACAAAGGACACACACACATATAGTAGTACAAATATAGTATAGTAGTAATACTAGCTTTCAACATTATAAGTAGCCTAGCTTCTGTTTTGTCCTCTTCCCTCGTTCTTAACATCGCTCGCTAGAAACTGTCTCAACATCCCTAACTTGTCCGTCGTCCCAAGCGTCAGTCAGTGTGTCAAGTGAGAAAATGCAGAATACTGCATCAGTCCTATTGAGTTTCATGCAAGTTCGCTTGATTAGTTGGATTCGGACTTTTGGAGAAAGTCTTGTCACAATGATTTTACGCTAGACCGTCAACAAAACTCTACACAGCTTTTGAGTTGAAGAGATGTAGTGAGTTAGAAAGACTCGTTTTGAAATCAGAGATTTGTAGAAAGGTGGTAATTATTGTTTTAACATGTAAAAATAGATGAGCATTCATCATCATCGCTATGGTATGACCAGAGTGTTCTTGTGTTCCTCAAACAATTCTGCTCATGAAAGGGGTGGGAAAGGAAGAGAGAACGAATCAAGACAATCATCATTACCTTTCGGAGTATTCATCTTTCTGAGCATAGCTCTGTACACTGTTCTCCTCGATGAGGAACTTGACACGTTGGAAAAAGGATGAGGTCACAGACGGGGGTTGCTTGCGGAGGAGAACCTCCACCGGATCATTTACCGTCATGCACATCAAATGGTCACGGCAGTTGGGATCATCACAACATTCCGAGTCGAGGCAGTCTACCATTTCATCTGTGAAAAGGGAAGGAGGAGATATCAGAAATTGATTTTAAAAAAGACGGACATATTATTATCATAAAGGAACAATACTCCATCATTTTTTCCCTCGAACAATGTACCATCCATAATACGCACTTACTAATAATAGGAGGAAAAAAAATCTTTGAAAAGTATGAGGAGAACATGAACTTACCCTCATCATTATCTATATCATCAGAACAATTGGTCTCCAACCGAATGGAACAATCCTCGCCAGCCCAACCACTGCTGCATTTGCAAGTATACCACCCGTCCTGCATTATGCATGACCCGTGATGACTACAAGAATTGGTACATCCGGCTGTTGGACAGAGAAAAAAATTATCATTTTCCGCACATACCAGCCTGCCGTACCACCACCATCTTCTCTCATCTCACATATTGAGATTCCTTCAGCCCCTTTTCCAACGATCATGAAAACCTGGAGTCTCCAAGCTTGATTCACCATTTCTTCCTCTTGTACTCACAATCAGAGTCGGAAGGAGTTGTAGAGCAATCTTTCTCTATTTTTTTATCAACGCTTCTCGTACACAATTTTTTCAAGGCTCGTCAATAACCAATTTCGTTTAAAATTTTGCTCCCTTATTTATTCACTTGAATAATGGAATCGCCGAGAGAACTTACCTAGGGTGCAGTGCTTCCCATTCCAGCCCAGAGAGCAAATGCAAGTCCCATTTTTACATTGGCCGTGCTCCTGACAGCGAGCGTCACATGTGAGGAATTCACAGTGATCCCCTGACCAGCCTGGTTTGCATTCGCATTTCCCTTCACTATTACAAAATCCATTCTGCTCACATTCCTTGTCGCAGGCCACTGGAAAATAAAACAGAGAAAGTGTTATGAAAGTGAGAGAAAGCAGAGTTTTGCAAACAAGTTCGATTTCAAGCACACACACACACATATCGCTCATGTTTTTCGACGACAACTCAAAAAGAAAACATCTTTTCCCCGGATTTCCTCTGCTCTTTCAATAAAAGTCAGGGAAACGTTTGGGGAAAAAATGATGGGTTTCCATGGGTGGTCGTGGTGGTGAAATATGCTGCTGACGCTCCCTTGAGAAATCTCATACCGGAAACGCTACAAATGTACACTATATCATTACTAGAGAAAAAAGCGTCTACGCACCACCCTTCCGAGTGAAAGAGTACATGCCTTTTTAATACTTTCTTCCATTCGATTCCAATCTGTGACCGCCACAGTGTGGATGACTTTCACTTTGAAAGTGAATATAAAAAACTTGAGCAAAAAATACATCCCTTGTGCTCCTCTCCGTGACTGTGCGTTCCAGGTCATATTGAATAGAGAAAAGGGGAACCATGTAAGAGGCTCCGGGGTCATACGTGTAATGCAATTTATGCGTGGGTGCATCTCAAACTACTCGTCGTCCAAAGCTACAACTGTTTTCTGTCTTTGCTTTCTCTCTCTCTCAAGAATGCACTCGTATTCCAATGTCATGGCTTTTTACTCTAGCCCAAAGCCACCACAGGCAATGGGCTCTGAAACTGTTGCCAATACATCGAACACAGAGAGTGAGTAAAAGTGAACTCAGTCGAAGTGAAAGTACTATGCGACAAGGGTCACCCTCGCCCCCATCCATTTTCTTCCCGGTGAATTCTTTCCACTTGAATAATCTAACCACAGACCCAGTGCATGTGCAGCATTACTTGTCGCCCTTTCTCCAATTTCATGTGGAGAAATGCTGGTAAAAAATAGACGGTAAACTATTCCCTTTGTGCACGCACTCTCCCAGGGAAACGCATTCCAATGCATTTTTCACGTCTTTCTTTCTCTCTCTCCTTTCAATGCAATCTCGCACGATCTTATGCACCTTGTATTGAATTGCTTTAGCGGATCGATTCGATCTGGACAAGATTCACTTTCCTAAATCACCATACAACAACGTGGTGAGTTTTTTCTCGTGCACATGGTTACAATCCATGAATGTCAAGTCATACTTGAGTGAGCTTGAGCAATCTCATTTTTATTATGTGCAACTGTTGTACCCCATTCAGAGTGCAACTATGTGTACACGTGATGACAAAAACATTTCTGCAGCTTACCCTCCAAGCAGTTTGGACCAACGTAAGGCTTCTGGCAAAGGCACCTCCCACTCGCTGCTTCGAAGTCCCCACGACCCGAACAGTCCGGAATGCATTTCGCAAGTAATGAGTCAGGAACGCTGTTTAAGCAATTTTTTTAAAAAATAAAGTTTGGACACTATACATTTTAGAGAGGATTGACATTGGATGTGTCATTTACGCACTTGCAAGACAATCCGGACCAGCCATCGTTACACATGCATCTTCCATCAAAGCAGGTTCCATGGTCTGAACACGTCGGATCCGCACAATCTCCTGGAAAACATTTGCAGCATCATAAAAACCATTTGAGGCCACTCATCATATTACTGAAACTAACGACTAAAATCTATGCCTCATGTCATTGTGTACTTTGAACTCCAACCATAAACACTAGTGATATTATCGACTGCATTTGGTAAGATTTCCGCGAGAAATCTCATCATTGGCTGATAAGCAGCTGGCGGCGATTTCACAAGAATTCACACTAATGAAATCAACGCTCCTAATCACTAGAAGCTAATGACAAATAAGCTGTCGGCACACAGCCCAGAGGGCATTTCATTACGTAGATTGATTACGACATCAGGTTGCGTCATCATCAATTTTCGCTACTACTCGTTTTTTTTGGCAGTGAGTTAGACTACCCCACACACAAAGATCGGAGACAACTCACCCTTGTCGCAGAGGTTCCCAGTCCATCCCTTCCGGCACACGCATTTGCCAGCGATGCAATCTCCATTCCCATTACAATTTCCGACCTCGCACTCTGACTCTGGAATATCACATTCTGCTCCCTTCCATCCAACCTCGCAGTGACAAACGCCTCCACTATATCTACCATGATTACTGCAGAGAACTGGACATACACCTGGACAAAATGAGCAGAAAACAAAATGGTGAGATAATTCACTGATGCCCTGTCAGATAATGAACTTGATCAAAGAGTATGATGTTCGTAAAAGAGACCACGTACTTATCGAACAGTCAGCGCCTCCAAATCCGTCGAAACAATGACATCTCCCGTAGACACAGTTCCCGTTGCCGCTACATTGTTGCGGACATCTCACCTCGGCGTTGGCGTCAATGTTTGCGATCACACTCACTTTCCTTTCGAGGAGGTCGTCATTGAAGAGACGGAGGAACCACTTGCCACTCTCCAAGTACTCGGAGAACACGAGAACACTTTGGTCGGTGAAACTGTCCCGTTTCTCCCTGTGGAGGTTGAAAAGGCTAGGCCTGTCGGTGGACACGTTGACGAGTGGTAAGCTGTTGTGGTGAGTGACGGTGGAGTTCGAGTTGAAGGTAGGCCGACCCTCGGAAGGTGCCCATCGCACGTGTCGGATCTTGTTCCGGTGCTCGATCCTTCCATTTTTGATGATCTTCATCAAGTCGTGTTGGGTGATGGACGGGAGTGCGTTTTTCCTAAATAAGAGAGCCCAGTTGGAGCCCCAAGGGAAACTGAAATTTAGGTTCGCGTAAGCACTGTCCCTCATGTCTAGCTCCAGTGTCCAGTACGAGTAAGGCTCTATTCGACGCGTCAGTACTTGACCCCAGAGAATTTCTATTGGACTTAAACCATCACTATAACCACCAAAGTCTTTCGATGTCACTTCTGGCACTAGACTCGTCGGCGAAACCATCTCCACTGCAATGTCAACAAAACAAAACGTCATCTTTACTGGACCCCGAAAATCATTGTTATGCGATTGTCAAAATATGGCTTCCAAAAACAGCCAATCGGGGATTAAGAAAACCGTCAAACTTTATGTAAATTGTGATCAGTTTTAAGTACCGAAAGAACATACGACAATAATTATTACCTTCGCTTGTTTTTGGCGAAATGGATGTCAGGTCAATCACAGGAAAGTGTTTGTCGCCTCTAGCCATCACCTTGGCGTCTTCAACGACAATGCACCCAGTTCCAGGATATCTCGAGCAGTTTCCCATTATAGCTATACAAACCAAAACGTGTCATCCATCTTAGCCATGAATATCGTCAAGTATTTTGATGTACAATGAATAAACATGTCTAGTGTCAATCGTCTTTGTCTCGTCACCGTGAACGTCATCTTAAGTATTAAGTATTGGAATTAGATATTATACGACATTGCCAGCTCATTGGAATGCACTTCATGAAAAGCTATTGCAACTCATGATCAAGATCCAAAATTCGACCCTCAATAATTGCTCGGTCACGCAGGACTAAACTGTACTGATTAAACACGAGAATCTTTTCAGGGGGAGACAGATCTCGCGTATCACATTCCCCAATATACAATATTCTTAGTTTGATACAAACGCACACATTATTGATGCATGAGAGCAACTTCAGAAGTCGGAGAGAAAACAACAAAAATGCAACGAACAACGACGACTTTCTCTGGTTTTTTTTCCTCGCGACAAACATGATGAGATTACGAGAAGAGCTCTAAATCCAATTGAACTGTTTTCCCCAAAAAAAAACACGAGGGACCACATTGTAACTTATGATTAGGGAATGAGCGGAGACAGGAACGATGTCATCATGTGCATTCCGATTGAAGACGACCACGATGATGTTCATGATGAAGTCAAGGGAAACCCCAAAAGTGTCAACCATTATCATCGCCACCTCCAAAACAAAAGGGTCTCTAGGAGTTAGGAAAAAAAGTGTGAAACTCGAAGCAGTCAACAAAAGGCTAACTTTCGTTCGGTGGCTTTAAGTTTTCGATTCATCTGTACACACGCGGTGACTAACAATATCTCTTGACGTTTTGATGTGTATATCCCTCATTCGATCTTTCCTCCGTTATTTTTCTCTGAGCATATCTAGTCCTCGTATAAACAAGTTGTTTTTCCGGGATGAAAGGACCACGAGAAACAAAAGGATATACTCGAGCCACGAAGTGAGGAATCTGAACTTATCATCTTTGGTGGAGGAATTAGGCAATGCCATTATTTCATCTCCGCAGCATTTTAGTGATTTAACATTGGCCACCTCACAAAACTCGCAGACATGCTGCGGATGAGTGGAAGAGGAGATGAGGAGTTGGAAAACAAAGTCGGTGGATTTCTATGCTCTCTGTGGCGCTTTCCCAACTTTCAGATGCTTATCCTCTCGCCCATTCCAACACACGGGTTCAAAAGAGGCAACCCTGTTCTGTCTGTCGCCATCAAGTTCAATGAGTGAAACGCAGCCAGAATATAAAGTGCAACAACTCTGCCCCACCGTTTCCCCTTGTATTGACTCTCTTTCTCCGCTAAAAGAAAAGCCGTCCTGTGTGCATGCATGCTTTACCAAAAGACATTCAAGCTTTTACAAGATTTCCTTTTTGAGGGAAAGCACAACGGTGAGTTGTGCTTGTCTGTACACTTTCTCCACAAGTGTGGAGGAGGATGATGATCAGGAAAAGGAAAGAAACGGGGATGTTGTAAATCCAATACGTTTTCCTCTCAATTTGAGGTGGCTAATGTCAAAACCACACCACGCACACGGCCCCTTCCCTTTTATTTTAAAGTTAAGTCTAAACAGATGAAAAATGGGTTTGAGGTGAAGGTGTAAAACGAAGGAAAAACACACATTCCACAAGGACTGAGAGATTTTCTTTCGACAAAAAAAAACAACGCAGAAAAGAAACGATCTCGTTCTCCACATTAGTTTCGATTGGGGCTCCACGCCTAACTGCAAAAATACGAAAATAAATACATGTCGACGTTGTACACACACATACACGTACGCTCTCACGTTGAAAACTTGGAATCCGTTGGAAAATTTGATGAAAAGGGCAGAATTTCAAAAAGCCGCAGCAAAATGGATGAGCAGTGAAGAGTTCGCGTGAACTGAGCTTCACCATGGGCACAGACTGATGTATCATAACACTTATCATTATAAACGCACATCTGCGTGTCTATATGTTTGTGAGAGAGAACGCGGAAGAAAAGCAAATTTGATCCGTAAAGGTCAGTCATACTTTCATCATTTCACATTACGCGTCCTATCCAATCGACCAGCCGTCCTGAATCGAAGGCAACTCGAACTCTCCTCAAAACTCGTACGGAACTCAGAGCGAGAGAAAGAAAGTGGAAAGAGAAAGCGAGGCTCAGACGACGACGAGGACTTGTAATTATTCACCACACGTTTTGAGCCGCTTAAAATTTGTTTCTGGGGTCACGTACGTACGTCTCTTCCCTACTTCAGCTTTGCCACGTCATGACACAAGGAAAATGCCATGACATCCTTCCATACGAACACGCTACCCACACAACGCTAACGAATATACAGTGGAAGCAGGAGAAAGCAAAGATGTGTGCGAGTGTGTCTGTACGTTGCGAACGTTTTGGATTCTGGTGGAAATAAAAAACTGAGCACACACAACTGTCTTCCTTGTGTACAAATGATGAGGAGCGACGACAAGGATAAATGACTTTTTGACATTATCTAACATTTAAGCGAAGATCTATGTGGAGAATGGCACACACACAGAAGAAAAGATTCACTTCGTTTCTTTTCTAAATGCGCTCAAATCCCAATCAGAGTATAGACGTGAGACGATTCCGGAATAGGGCAACGGAGCGGAGAGAAGATGATTGAAATGCGTGGGTTTTCTTTGAGGCGGATTCCAAGAATTTCCCTAACTACAAACTCATACACACACGTGCACGTCTCGCGAAGAAACATTCTATTTAATTGTCCTCACAATCCGGAGTGTGTTTTCAAAACTTTCAGCTTATGCCCTTGTGAGGATGAATGGAAGACGTGATTATCCTATTTTACGACACTTGTTACTACATTATTTGTTTGTTTGTACACGAGCATTTCCTGAGTCATAAAAATTACTCTGGTCCTTCCCAACATCAGTCATTTCGAGCTAAATAGCATTATTTCGCTCACTTGGCCATTGTTATTAACCACTTAATTAATACTGGGTTTTCTTTAACTCGCTCAAAAAGGCAATGCTTTGATCTTGCAGTCCAACCTTTGAAACTGATCAGAAAGCTATATTGTATTTGTTACTCATTCAAATGGGTGAGTGATAAGTGATTTTTTCTACCTTTTCAGGTGGCACATTATTAGACATATATGGTGTCAACTTTTTTCGGCCACACCCTCAAACCCAAGTCGTTGCATACTGTCTGCACAGGCGTACATACTTACATATCACATATTCTTTGCTCAAATTTGTTCTATGAGGATATTCAAAGAAAAGCAACTTTGCACTCTCCGGTTTCAGCGCATATGTGATAACTATATAAACAATGTTAAACCTAAATTAAAAAGTAGTTACACGTAATGCCTATCCTTGAAGAAAGGTGTAAGGGGGAAAATCGTTTGCGTAAGCTGAAAAGGGATCAATGACAGAGTTTCCTAGATGTAAGACATAAGACTCTCTCCGTAGCGTTGTGTTACTCCTAATAAATAACTGAGCACACACACACAAGACTCATCTAAATTTTTTCCTTCAGCGTTCAAAGGCTTGAGCATTGCTTTCTCTTATTCTCTCGCCTCTCTGTCAGCCCCTTTCCATAATAAAGCTCTCTCCCTGGTTTTGGAACTTGAGCTCAATTAATTAGCTTGTCACACTGCCAGCGACATATTTGTCGTGGTACACACTAAAAGGGTGTTTCATTTATCACCTTTCATTGTCAGCTGGCTCTTTTGTTTCCGTGTTCTCCTCACTCTCTAAATACTCGAAACCCTTGCTTTTTGGTCGGCGTGCATTTGTTGTGTGAGCACTTTCTAATATCACAATCGCCCAGCCACTCTCCTCTAGTATTACATAACCAACTGAGCTCTTATCCCTCTGGCTTCTGAATGTATCATGAACAACACCCACATTGAGCGGAGTTAATGGTAAACGTTTTCAAAGAGGACGGTACGATATTAGAGGCTGTAATGCTAATATTTATGTTCTGGTGACATTTCCCACTGTGAGCTCTACCGTTGACGTTGTTGAGTAATGCAGCTCCCTGCTTATTTTTTGTCGGTAATTGAAAGTTTAAAATGTTGATACACTTTGTGTTGAAAATCCGTTTCAGCAAATGATCAAATATTGAGAAACACGCCCATCACGTAAGCTCCAATAAATTGAACAGCTTTTTAAAACTAATTACTCCATCCTAATACGGCCCTATTATATCGTACTCCCGCCCACGCAGGGATTTCTACGGTAGGGAACAAATGAGGCGATGTTATTGTAGGAATATTGCTTTTTAAATGTGGTTAGTTGAGGAGTAAAAAAATTCCCATGTAAAATCAGAGATGATAAACTCATAATTGAAAAACGACTACATCTCCGAGCCCATGTTGGAGAGCATTAGTTCACATGGAAATGATTGAGCTGGTGATGACGACCTAATTGGAGTAAGCTTCTTTAAGGAGACAACAAGTTGAAGTCAACTTTTCCCCCGGATCTCATTCCCTCCCTAATTGTGGGCTTGAACTGCTCCATTTTTCTTATAAAAATATGTGATTATCATCGATACGAAAAAGCAAGGAGGAAGAAACGACTGAGAAAAATACTCAATCCTTTTATTCTCTCCATCTACGGAATAGAAAAGCCTTGTCGACAAATGGTTCAACTGATTCGAGTGGAGTGCGTACGCACGTACAGTATACATCCACGCCGTAATCGTATTAGTACCACCTTCGCCCTTTTTAAGAAGACTCGAGTCGAATGTCATCTCCGGAATTATTTTATTGAAGCGTGCTCCTCTTTTTTATCCTCTTCAATGGGAAAATGCACGATGATTTGAGAGGATCCAATCTCCCCTCTGCACACATTTTTCCGTCTCATTACAAATCTGTTTTTAATTGTCTCTGCGAGAGCACACCATTTCTCAGAAAACCAGAGCTCTCTTCAATTATTGAGAGAGAGGACATTCTCCTTAAATGCTGCTTGACACAAAACCTTCGGTGAAATTTCGAGCCATATGTCAACAAACTACTTGAAATAATGGTGACAGACTTAAAGTTTTCTGCTCTCTCAAAAAAATAATACAGTCCTCATCTGCAACGATTGGGGAGAACGGAGAGGAAAAGGAGATCTTTCAAAATAATTCTCCAAGATTCCACTCTCTCAGCGAAGAAAAAATGTATAACTACGATAAGTCCACAATCCGCCTCCTTTCCCTCTTCAGAAAAAATAATAAATTCACCTCATCGCCTCCACTTACACAATCGTTTCCCTCGTATCATCTTCTCAAATATATCATAATATGTACATGAGCTTAAATTCTTTGTGTCATGGCTAGTTTACCATTTTACACACTTTCTCCCAAAAGGGAAAGCAACTTCCTATATTACAT
This sequence comes from Alloscopus bannaensis, assembly GCA_027743745.1. Classification (NCBI taxonomy): domain Eukaryota; kingdom Metazoa; phylum Arthropoda; class Collembola; order Entomobryomorpha; family Entomobryidae; genus Alloscopus; species Alloscopus bannaensis. Next base: position 25,614 of record JAHZMW010002315.1, on the reverse strand, counting down.
TCTCTCTCTCTCTCTTCGAAGAAATAAACTTTCTCAACAACTCAGCAGCAGCCTCCGCATACACACACAAACCTCTTATTCTGAGAGTCTTAAGGACTCGTGTGGTGAGCTGAGCTTCTTCCATCTCGAAAGCATATATGTACTACAACGACGAATCCTCTTTCACTAATTCTACGAGAGGAAAGTATAATATGCCAAGCAAGCAACGAGAGTGAAAGGAGAGAAAAAATCCACTCCATGTTTCTCGGCATTTGGCTTGTTGTGTATGTGTGTGGTGTGGTGGCACACCGTGGTGTTTGCTGTGGACGAAGGGTCTTTTGTCTCCTGTAATGACTTGCGACATGTAACATTAGGCAGGGCTACTGTGGCAATTTATCTTTGTAAGTAGCTCCTATACACACTTCTATACACACAAGCCTTGTTGCCCTGTCGCCGTGATATATGCACAACTCTCTGCCTGTACAATGTATGTGTTTCATGTGAGTGCGTCCGCGTTCCAAGACTCTTTATTTACTAATCCTTGTTATGAAAGGAGACACTTAGGTTGGTCCTCTGTGGATGCTCACTTTTCTTCTGCATCCCATTAAATACAGTCTGCAGGGACGGCCCTCTTGTGCCACAGGATTTTTCTGTCCTTTTCGACGTACACGCGTGTAATATCGTGGTCGTCACAATTGAAAATGAATCCTCCGAAAAGTTATTGCTCGTAGCATTATTGATGTGGAGAGTGCGTATGTACATGTATGTCTGAAGTTCAAAGTGAGTCGATTGACGTAATACTTGGTGTGAAGTGAATAAGAGTGAGAGATGTACTTACCAGCAAAATATATAAGAATAGAAATGAGAGCGATACAGAGGAGAATTAGGGCGATACTAATGCATTTCCAGGAACATCGGTCCGACACGTGACAGTCTTTTTGTAGAGTAAATCTTGACGGAGAATACTGATTCCTAGTAAGAGACCGAGAGTTTGTTGCCCCATTTCCGGTGGGTTGACCTGGGTGTGGGGTACTGTTCGGGAATACTGGTAGGATCACAGGTGCTGAAGGGATTCCTGTTAGCACCGGATTTGATGGCGGACCTAAACCACCCCCACCTGCCAATCTGCAATTTACACATACAAAATCAAATATCAAAATTACAGTTTTACACACAACCACTTCCTCATTTCTCTCACAAACTGTGCAGAAAAAAGTTCAAGTTTTGAACAATGGCAGTTACTGTTCAATGCGGTTTCTACGGTATGAAACCTAACGCCGTCTCCTTGTTCCTGGAAATTTTGTGACATCCATGGCTTGACATGGATTATTTCAAGCCATTCTCTGCAAACGGGATGTATTAAGTATGACACACATATTCACACAAAAAAGCCTCTTCAACGACACGTCTAAATGAGCATGAGATACACACATAAACTTTGTTTTATTGTAGTTGTACGCATTCGTTATACAGTCCATCGAACTTTCCCCACTGCATGCGATCTAGGAAAACGTCGTTTTTTTCTCACTCCCTCCCATAATTCTCTCTCTTCTATTCTCCACATTTTTTTCTTCGTCCAAGTCGCAGTGAGTCTCTGGGAACTCGGAAAGTGAGCGAGTTTGAGTTGCAGAGGGAAAGACTTTCTGTAATGCGTGTTCAGGGACTCGAAAACAGGAAAATTACACTTTTATAACTTCCTCATCCGGGTGAAACTCAATTTTCATACATGTCATTACCATCACGTCAGTCATTTCCCTGGAGTTCTTGAGAGAGAGAGAGAGAAAGAAGGAAATTTTTGTCACCAGACACAAAAGCGTGCCTTCCACCCGTCTACCTACTTGATGTGTTGTTTTTCTTTGAATGACATGCGTAACACTCGGAATCAGCAAGTGAACTGTTAATACAGAAAAAAATAGGAAAAAGGCCCGTCTTCGTGTTATATTTTATGTAGGACAACTCGAACCATCCCTCCTCGTCTACGACTTGATGTCATTCCTCCATAAATAGATGTTCGTCACACTAAATCGTGTAACATAATTTTTCGTTAACTTCGTAAACGAACAATTTCCAGAGGAAAGACCACATGTAAGCTTGCGATTGAATGAATCATGTTTAACTATGTGAAAAGAGTTGTGACGCCACACGAGAGTGTGTATTGCATTTCTAGACTCAGTTTTTGTGGAAATACGTCTTACAAATAGAATCAGAAGATGTGTATGCAAATCCTTACTAAATTCCCATATGAATCGTATCGTACCGGAATAAATTGCTTCTATCATCTTCCACCCGTTGTATCTCCATTACACTACATATGTGTAGTATAAACGCTCATTTCTCGCATCGCTGCACGTGACATTAGTCCAAAACAAGCTTTAAAAAAAATTTCAACAAAAATACAGGATTTGGATAATCAAAAGCAGTTTAACTGATCGAGATCATTGCGTATGAAGTTCCACTTTGTCCTTGCTTAAATGACAAAACTTCATCAACAAGAATGAGAAACAATTAGTCTCAATATTAGGTTTTCTTCCTTAACTAATCATGTCAATTTTGATTTTCTCCTGTGAATCCACACAAAAGTCAGGAAAAGTAGTACTCGTTGCTCTGCGCAACAGACGAGGATACAACCGAAACTAATTCTCGAAGAGTTGGTGGAAGTAATAAGAAGCGAGGAGAAAATAGAGAGTGGCTCAACTTCTCAAGCATATTGTGCTCGTCAAATGATCAAAAGTACTTCAAGCGTCGAGATCCACATTCCTCTTCAGCTTCATGTCACAATATTGCAGCTCAGCAAAGAATGCGCTCACACATACGAAACGTCTCATACAAGGATGAAAGTACAACGACTGTCGAGAGAAAACGTGACTTTTCAAAATGGGACAGAGTCAAATTTTAGACGTTCGTGCACGTTTTTATGTAACACTTTCCTCACTCCATCACACCATTGGCTTTTGCATGCGACAACTACCTCGGAAAAATAGGCTATTTACAGGAAGGACATTGTTGGAATTCCAGCATCAAGTGCCATCACATCGTCTCTGCAAGGCAACTCTTCCCCGAGATGAGGTATGTGGAGAGAAAATGAGAAGGAAATGAAGCTTTGCGCCCCTTGTCCTCGCAGGAATGGAGTCGAATTCCATGTTTTTAATTCAAATTTTTCCTCCTCAATCGTGCACCACTCTCAACTAATTGGTCATAAGAGGAAGCAGGTTTTAATAACAACGTACACATTACAAGTCGTCATGGTCCATGTTTATCTTGAAATTCGAAGACACAAGAATAAAAAAAAATGCTTGGGGAGAGAGTGGTACTAGCAACTTCCTGTCCTTTTGACAATTCTCCAGCGGAGGATGTACACATGCTCATTTCATTAAAAAGTTCACAGTGATTACACGTTTTAATTGATACAAATTTAATACGATCTTGCCATTAATTTGGGAAAGCAGCTCGCCATAATTTGAAGAGACAGTAGTAACAATATGAAAAACGGAGTTATTCCTCTCAACAGTGATAAATGGTGGAGAAAGCGTTTCCAGTTTCGTACTTCTAACAACACTGACAACCGCCTGGGGTGCTTTGATGAAGCACACAGCGTTTCAAAACGCGATCCATAAACTTGTTATACCTATTTAATTTATTTATTCTACAGTTCTGCTCCGTGATGTACGCTCTGCTGGATACGAAAGTATTGGTAAAGATTAGAGAAAAGTTATGCACTTTCCATTACGCTGTTTACACAAGTTGCAAAAGTTTTCCAAAGGACTCCTATAAATATTCTTTGCCAACAAATGTGTGTACATTTTACATCAACTGAAAACTCAATCAAATCTATGTGTGCGCCTTCTCCTTTCATTTCCTTCGCGTAAGCTTGCTACACGACAGGCAACCAAGTCACCAGCAAATGTCTTACGCCTCCATCTTGATTTCTGGATGCCCTTGGGTGTACATAGGTAGAAAAAACGTGCTTCCTTGACAAAAACCGCGTAATTTCTCCAAATGGAAACGTTGGAAAGAGTCATTTTATTTTACTAATCAAGACGTAAAAGGCAATCATGAGAAGCTCATATCCGCCAAACAAGTACTCATGCTACTCTTAATCACTTGATTATTCAGAGGTCGGATCAGAGAATGTCATTTCAGAGCCTTTCCAAAGTAAATTGCAAAATGCCACTCAATCTGTGCGTAGCCGGAGGCGCAGTAATTCTACATGGCATACGGCAGTACGCGGTGTAAACACGGATTTGCGAAAACCTCTTAATTTGGCACTGTAGTAATGGGAGCACGATCAAACCCACGAGCAAGTTCACTCTGGAAAATAATGCGTGGAGAGAAGAAATCATGGGCTACGGAGAAAAAAAAACAAAAGCACACGTTTTCCTTTTACAACTGTACTGGTTTTACGACACTACATTGGATGATATTACAGGTTTTCACACATTCATTTCGGAATCGTGAGTTTAGCATTACATTGACCTCACAAAAGTATATAGGCCGCCTCCGTGATTAGTCGAGTCCTTACTGCAACTTTTCGCAGAGTTCAAATGAGAACACTCAATTCGGCCTCATATGAGGCATTACAGAGGTTTTATTGTCCGGATTTAAATAAAAAGGCAATCTTTAATAAACTTTGAGCGTACACAATACAACAGGAGAACACGCGCTGGTACATGTGTGTTTACGTATTGTGCGTGGCTCGAGGGTTTCCGGAGTAGCTCCTTTTTTAATCTTATAAAAAACCTTTTTTTCCTCCCAATGAATAACACGGAAGAGCATTTTGAATCTCATGAAGAGGAAGTGGAAAAAAAGAATGAAAGATTTAGATTGATCCCTTTGCCATTGTGAATACAAGGAGGAACAACTTGGATAATGGGACGAGCAGCGGCGCAGAGGAGATAATCTGTTTTCCATTCCGAGTTTTTTGGCACGGTGCGTGTAATGAGTAAGATTGGTCCCAGCCTCCGGTACGTTACCTCATTCCGTTTCGAATGACTTTGCGACCTTTTCCTTAAACATGGATGACTACTGTGACTAAACACTTCGGAAAAACGGCTTCAAATCTCTCAAGTACGCACACAAATGAAGACTTTCTGCTGCGTTCTACACAAAAACAGACGGAGAAAATTCCTATTACTGTATCTGACGATCGTATATCTCCGACTTGAGATGAAGACATGTGCATATATTAAAGTTTTTACATTCCTCCTCAGCAGGAGGAGCGTGTTTGTTTGTGTAGTTTTCCTCGTTAAGTTAACGTGAAGTCGAAATGAGCAAAATGCTAATCTCCAAGGAGCATCAAATGATTAGCGTTGATGTCTTTTCCGCATTACTTTTGGAACAGACACACTCTTCAGCTCTTTCATAGTTTTCTCTCTTGCTTTTTTCTTCTCTAACAAACAAAAAAAAAACCCAGGCTGGAACTATATCCCTGTTACATAAGGTAAACACGGAGAGAGACAAGAGAAAGGGATGAGAGTGAGAGGCATCTGTGTACATTTGTGAGTGTGTTATCCTTCATTTCTCCTCACCACCACACACCACTCTCATCCCACTTTTCTCTTGACTTCCTTCATCAGGATTTTCCATCGGAGACGCGCGCGTCCCAAGTTGAAAGTTGGCATTAATGAGATCTTCAGGGGGTTATCCTAAGCACTAATAATATTCAGAAGAGATCACACACAAAAATGCTTCAACGTCCTGGCGCACCACACAGAGCCTCTTTTTACTTTCTGCATTTAGCTCGAACAACGACTCCTTCTCCAATCTCTCTCACATTTTCCTTAGTTTTTTTTACGCCTTTTTCTTCTCCTGAGTGTGTGGTATAGATTTCATAAGGCTTGTGTGTTACAAACGTGGGCGAAAGGAGTGAGTTTGGTTAGGGATTATTACAAAAATCTGTGCCAACTTGAGGCTCCTCTTTTCCCTTCTCGTGGAGACTGGAAAATAAAACATGGTTTAAAGTGGATATAAAAATGGAAAGAACTCATGAAAGTGTTTTTGTGTACACAAAAGTATCACACTAAGACTCCTCTCGCTAGTCGTAAACAGGGAGGGAATAAACCGCAGTAGCACACACACTTGTAACTCTTTTCTCCATCTCCTTTTTTTACTTTCTTCCGCGAGAGTCATTATTAAATCTTAACGTTCTACCAACCATGTAGACAATCATCATCATTCCAGCGAAGAGAAGAAATGGGGGTCCTCAAGACTCATGGATGTGTTTTGACTAGAATAAAAGTACAACCCGCTTCCTTTTTTTTGCACTTTTCCCACCAGGTCCAGACACGGTTTTAATGGCTAACATGCACACATTACGTCCATGCGAACAGCAAATAGAGAAAGGAGACGCAGTGAGAGTAACTAATGCTGCGAGTGAAAGGGCTGTTGTGGCCTTGAGAATATGGCGAGCTGTTTAATGAGCAACAATAGAGGGGGGCGTGCCTTGCGCAACATTGGGGTTCATCATTTTCGCAACCATATTATGTGGAAATGATTAGGCCAGTGAGTTGGTTACAGTTCTTCCTCCGTGAGTTCTGTTCATTACATGAAATGCACCAAAGTAAACAAACTTGAACAAACAACGATTTCAATGCAGAGGAGTCTATAACATTGAAATGCATACCCAGTCCACAACTCAATCTCTCGCTAAAGTCTTCTCGATAATTTCAGTATTTTCATTTCAGGGATTCAGTTCATCTATCTGCATTCCCAAATATCGATGCAGCCCAGGCCCCGAATCATGTATATTCATGAAATGCGAAACTTTTGTTTCATTCATACGGCTCCATTCAATTTGACCGAAGAAAAAACAGAATCTGCATAATGTGCAGATGCAATATCCCCGCAACAGCCCATAGGCTTACGCCCAACTCCATTGTTTTTATCCGTGCAGTGTAATAATTAATTCAATTTTCCTCACGGTGGTGTGCACTTTGTCCGTGAGCGTTGTCGTTTTCCACAGTTTATTCGATCCGGAAAAAAAATGCATGAGTCTCTAAATATATGTTTATCTGTGGTGGTTTGGGGGAGGAAAACAGCTCAATTTTTATTTCAACACTTTTACACTATAATTATATTTACGAAGGATATACACACGGAGGTCTACACCTCTAGATGTGTAGTATAATGCGTCGCATATAAATTGGAATGTTACAAACCGTAAATCTGACCAGTGAAAATGTAACTTGGCAAGTTTGTTTTCTCCAGTCTGCAGTTCAACGAGGAACAATATTTTTCACCCTTTACCTTCCCCACATGTTTCGTATTAGGGAAGAGTGGCTCCGTTCCCAGGCATTTTTAACCCCTGCGTCGCCTCCTCGACCTGTTCCCGTTTCACTTTTTCTCTCCTCACACAGGAAAGACAAAAATTGGAAGGGGAAAAGCGACAAGAAAGTTGTAACTTCACATTTACTTCTCTCTGATTTCATTGAGATACTCTCCATGAAGATAACACGAGGACGTCAAAGAGAAAGTGAGGGTAAGAGAAAACAAGTTGATAAAACTTTTAGATTACCCACCACGTCCCGTCCTTGCTCAACTCAAACGAGGAAAATGCTTGCATTTGCATTTTACGCTGTGCTCCACTCCGCACAAAGTCTGTATTCAAATCATCTTGTGTTTCAGGCTTCCTTTTCTTCGGAGAGAGTTTATGTTTATCAGGAAAAGTGCAAAGATTTTCTCTCTCGTGTGACGCAGAGTAAAGTTGCCCATTTTTCTTCACCTTATTTCCAATGCAGTTTCCTCTCGGAAAACGGAACTTGGCTCTGTTTTTTCCCCTTATTTTTATCAGTTGTAAATTATTGGACAACCATGCACAAAGTCACTTCCTCACCGTACAGAATAAAAAGCGGGAAACAGAAGACACACGAGAAGAGCTTATTTGGAAAAGTTTACTGGTGAACCTTCGTAACCTCTGAGTTCACTCCTTTGAGTTTGTTAATCCTTTCCTTCCACTACGTCACACAAGGAGGCAGAGTGTCTTTGATGGTGACTGCGGAGATATGAGAAAAAAGGGGAAAACATGGTATGTGGTACACCAGTGACCCATCCCTTGTCACGACAGTGATTTCCATGAATAAAATCTACCAACAGAGAAAACGGCAGAGAGTATGTGAGAGAAAGTATGAAACAAGACAAGTTTCTTCGAGACAACCTCATGTCCAACATCATACATTATTCCAAAGGAAAAGCCACCCTCCCACAGCAGAGGATGGGCAAAGTGGATTCCATAGTCAAGGGGGGAAATCGTATTTAGGAATACTTCTTAAATTAGACTCGTGTCCTCTCTCTAATCTCTTTCTTAACTCCACATGGGCTCAAAAATATTTAAATAAGAGGTACACGCAAAGTTCGGCAAGACATTGGGGACGGAAGAGAGAGAGAGAGAGAGAGAGAGAGAGAGAGAGAGAGAGAGAGTGAGAAGCATTTGGAATTTCACTTTGATTTGCTCACATATTACGTCAATCACAACGTCTCAAAACTTACCCTGATTACTCGTGTGTAAAACGCCGTGTGTGTGTAATAATATGTATGTTAGGTGGTTCACAGTCACTCAAAAAGTTGATAGTTGGAAGACGCAAGTAAGTTTTGTCCCCACCGGGGTTGCCACAAGATGTGTACAGAGGCTTCCTCGTTTTTGTATTTTCTTCCGTTACAAGCATGCACAGAGAGTAGAGAAACTAGTAGGGATAAGATGGTATTTTGAAGGTATGAGTCATTAACCTGTCAAGCGAAGTGCGAATCACGTGTGCACCTTGAATCCCACAATCACAACGAGTGAGAGGCTGGGAAGGAGTGAGGAATTGGAAACTTCCTCAGCACACTTTCTACAGTGTACAGAGGAAATAAGGTCCCATTCATTATTCTATCTTTTGCTCAGCATGCTCCTTCCTTCCTCTTTTCTCTCCCCTTTTCCTTCGACTCAGAAATTCGTTTTCTCCAGCAACGTCCCTCGACGATGTTCAACTTATTGAATAAGTTTTTCGACGAGATCCCACCGGACACAGTATAATTTGTTGCAATGGTGAACCAATTTCCGATGAATTTTCGCCCAAAGTCCCTAATTCTTTCTTTCACATTCGCTACTACTCTATTTCCTCCGTGTGTCAGCAAAAAGAAAAATCTGAACATCTTCCTCTCTCTCCCCGATCGTATTTATTCCTATTCTCAACTCTAACAACCTACATTCTGGACAATCAGAGGACGGTTTCCTAAAGTAAACTTGACACATTTCATACACACAGGGCTGAGGTTAATAGGGAAAGGAAGTCATTAAACTCTTGTTACCCTCTTAATAGCGCACGAATGGCGACACGGAAATTCAAGCCTGCTTTTTACGGGCAAACAAGCAGCTCCTCACAATGAAATAGAGTTTGATTGAGGATTCGTACATCGTGAGTGTGTTATTACTTTTCCTACATGGAACCAGTCAACTCTTGTATCACGGGAAAGAAAAGTTGGAATGGATGCCATGTGGAGTAGTGTAGGTCTTCAGGTTGGAATTAATTCGAGTAACAAAGTATTTACCAATCGAGTTTAAGTTTGAAAGAAAATTTGGGACAGCGACAAACGCACTCACCATCCTCGAAATTAATGCGAGTCTTAACCGAGTACTCCACTACCGAAGAGAGTGTGTGTACTGCGTCATGAAATATTTGATAGTCAATTTTCGAACAGGTCAAAAACTTTTCACTCACTCTCCAGAGCGAAGATGGGAGCCTCTCGCACTGTCGAGATAAATTGGAGGAGCTGGATGGAGTGAAGAAAGTTTTCTCCGTGTCTCCCTTGTCAAGTATTTATATTCTGTAGTTCTCCACACATTTTATTTCATTCATCACACACACACATGCTCACAACGGAGTACTCCTGCCAAAAGTTTGGAGGCACAGAGCCCTTTCTTAAAATAAAGATTTCACACAAGAAACTTTTTCATTTTCTATAATTCATTCGACGATCAACTCGCTCACGCTCTCTCGAATTCAATCAATGAGCACTACTTGTCAAGCAGGGCGAAGAGACATTTAACAAATGAACGAAAGTATTTTGTATTGAATCGTTGAATATTGTGGTTGAAGAGCATATCAGCGTTTTTGACATTCCGAGCGGAAACCAATTCCACGAAAAGTTGATCAAACACGGCATACATTCACTGGGAGTTTGCGGAAGCGACAAGGTCTCATAAATAAACCATTCCAGTATCATTCGTAATCACAAAGGAGGAATCGACGACGACGGTTTTGCAAATCTGGAAAAAAGTGTTTAACTTGTCCTCATCACCACAAGTTTTCGCACACAAACACTATCTCTTTTTCTTGCACATCATGCACCACTCCTCCAGCGGGGAGGGTTGCATTTGCAAAACTCCGTCTTGCCGCTCATAACTTTCCTTATGAATAAAGCATGAATGACGGAAAGAAGTAGGTGCACTTTCACTTGTGGGAAATTGCAAAGCAGCGCATAACTTTTACAACTGACTTTCCCCTTGCATGTTTAAATAGGAAAAAGCCCGAAACCAAAACTTGGGTGAATAAAAAATGCATCAAAGATGTGACCCTGATGGGTTTGTAAATGAATGCGCTACGAAATTTGTAGAAGGAGCCATAATCAATACGAAGTGTGCCGAATTTACACAATAAATAAAAACGTTTTCCAATTCAGACGGAAATATTTTAAACCATCCCAACCAATTTGCTTTTTAACATAAAGTTCAGAACAAAAAATTTACAAACTGAAAAGAAAAAATTCTCTGATCAATAAAAAGGCCTTAGAAAGCTACACAAGCTTGTTTAGGTAAACATCTACAAACTCACGAGTTTGTCCGTCGTATATTTCCCTACTCTACAAAATGTCTGCATTTCCTGTTTCCATCAGTGAATGGTGATACCCCCAAATCAAGTATGCAGCTCCAAAACTCGGTGGTGCACCCTCTGCAAACGACTTCCAGAGAAAATCAGTCGACTATTGACTAGGAAAACTCTGTCATTTGTGTCGGTGCACCGCAGCGCACCAGGGTCTATGCCTATTCCATAGTCCGCAACATTCCTGAAGTCCTAAACACGTGGTGATGGTTTTTAAAAAGAATCATCAGCGAGGTTGGAAATAACAAGACCTCTCTCAACTCAGCAATAAAACCCGTATATCACGAACTGACGCATATGTGCCATGCATAACTGTAGACGAAACGAGTAGCTCTCTGGTGTGTGTGTGGAAAAAGGCATTTGAATGTCAAAGGATTTTTCTACATCACTCAAAAAACCCTTTTTGAGCAGCTTCAGAAAAGAGGAAAAAACAAGCTGGAAATATTTCCCATGAAAGAGCAATGACAATGATAATGATGACTTGACTTCATATTCTCGAACCGTGTGTCTCTGTATGTGGTAGTGGCTTTTTGCAGGAGTAGAAATCTAAATGCTACCACGTCTCATTCCCACCACGTAATCCTAGGCGGAATCCTCATTCCGGAACGCGCAAAAAAACGCGCATAACGCACAAGAAAATTTTCCTAGCCATTCTCTTTCCGCTGTCATCCCTGTAGTGGAGAACATACAGCACTGAAGTCGAAGTTACTAACGAGCAGCTTCGATTTCGATCCTCTCTCTCTCTGCCTCTATTTAGTCCATACTTTACATGAAACGGGAATGTCCCGGTAATAATCCTCTATAACGACACGAGAGTGACGAAAGACTACTCGTAGATACATGAACTGATGGTCGGGCTTCATTATACATCTACTTTCTCCTCGCTGAAGGACTCTTACCACATGGAAAAACGAAGAGACAAGAGAAACCGTATTTCTGAGCATGTCTGTCTGAAAAAAGGCAGAATTTTTTTTTTTCGTTTTCGACTTTTTGGCATTTTCGAAAGAGAGAGAGAGAAGAGAAAAAAAATCATTGATGTAACAAAAGTGAGAATATATTGAAGAATAGATGTGTCAATGGTGAAAGTATGGAGAGGAGCTAAATAATAATGCTTTTTCTCCCATTCTCGCACTCTCTCTTCGGTTGGTACTCACTCCATCTTTAGTCTTCATATATTTATTTCCCAATTGTCTCTCGCCACCTACATTTATATGCACTCCGAGTGAGAGACACACTTAACTCTAACAATTGTAACTTGTGTACATCCATACATCCCAGTGTGTGCAGTGTTCGGGCGATGCGATGATATTTGGTGAAGGAAGAACGTGATTCCACTCTCTCCTTTATTGTGTCGCAATGTGGTGTGGTGGATGCATGCCTTGAGTGGGGAGAAAGTATATGCCAGGAAAACAATTCAACCTAATGGATAGTGTCTCCGTGTTTTTTCTTCTTTGGAGGATTGGAAACAGCATGCCGTGATGCAGGACACTTTTCCCGTTTTTAATACAACTGCATATACATATCTACTACCCGTCGGTTGTGAGAATACATATTATACGCTCTCCGTACAATAAAACGGGAACGATTCCACTCTCTCTGGAGTCAGTCACCAAAAAGGAGCGAAAAAAACGTATTGAATGAAAGAGATATACTATCAGGATCGTAAGGCATAGAAAATGGTGGGAGAGAAAAAAAAATAGTAGTCATCGTCTCTCACTCTCACAGTGCTGTAAAACCCAGCCCACAAAGAGCTCACGCAAAAAGCAATTACCATTAAATTGAATGACAGCAATTATTCAGCTACTACTTTTGTGCCGCACCTTCACCCAAAAGAAAACAATGAAGAGACGACCTTATACACTTTTCTCCTCCAACTTTTCCGAGGGAATCAGGAGTGAATGCGCTTGACGCAGAGACATATTTCCGCAAACCGGTATAGAAATCGGATGAATGCGGGCTGAAAGACATTTTATTATTGATATAGTTTTCCCTTTTCGCCACAATTTCACAAGATAGTCAACGACTCTCCCCTTATTGCCAGAGTCTATATTCTCCCATCGTCTTTCCCCCGATTCTGAATGGCCATAATTGTTTTTTTTAAATCCTCCTCTTCCCAAGTGGAGTACGCGGTGTATCACTAGCTCGCGATTTACGGGATGCGGTGATACATGCGCAAAAAAAGAGCTGAAACAAACATGCTTCCATATGCTCGTCGTGGCCATTAGTGAAAAAAAATGAGTTCATTTTCGAAAACCAATTATGAAATCAGTGGAGGAATTGTGTCACACTTGTCAAGTACGCCAGTTAAGCGACTCAGGCATTGATGTTTTCATACAGTCCTTTGTGCATCCCATTTTGTTTTTTCGACATTACTCTACCATTATACCCAGCAATTAATTTTCCGTTTCCACTGATAAAGTGGAGCAGTTGAGTTGGAGCATAATATTATTTTGCTGCAGGCTACGGCACAAATATCGATTTTCATTGTTACCAAAGGAAGGCATACGACAATTCTTTTTTTTTCCGAGGTACTCTCTCAGCCAGATTTACTTGAGGCTACACAGCAAGTGGAGCAAGCGTTTGAAGCGTACTCTCATCGTATTTTTTTACACATCACTGTAAAGTACAAAGATAAGCTTGAGAGGGCTCTCCAGGCTTTGTAACAAAGTATACATATTACCGTCATTATCGTCGCCCTCTTCGAGACGGTATCTCTTCAAAAAACAACACTCACGTACCACCTCGTTTATAGCCTGCTTTTTTCAGTGTCGACTCCGTTTCGCTTACTCAACTCTCAAAAATACATGCTCATATGACTAATAAAATTAATAATAATAATGATAATAATAGGAGGAGGAGAACAAAGAGAAAGGGAACATGTTCCTTATATTTACATCGTACTAAAAAGTGTGGAAGTATGTTCTTCTTCAACTTTAAATTCAGTTTGACTGCAGCACATCCTTGCATACGTTTACGGAGGAAAATCGATATTTTACATAAAGCTCACATAATATCATCATCACGACGACGACGTCATACATTGATCTGTACGCTCGTAACTACACAAATACATTTTACCAAGAAAAAGTAGCCAAAGTTGATACGTGCATAACGATGACTCAGCAGCCTACTTTGTGCTTCTTCCCCCGCTTTCTTTTTTAGAGGGAATTTACGAGAAGAAATTCCTCCAGCTTGCTTTTCAAAAAGTCGACAGCGTCAAAATAGTGTCTCTCAATGTGTGTGTTATCGACCGTTTCAAACTTGATATTTGTACGATTTACACACGCCAGTGGGAAACCATTACGTGTGGTTTGCTGCGACAGCGAGTTTTTTTCCTTCCTTTATCGGTGACGACGCTTAGAAAGTGAGAGCATATCTGCTATTAGAAGTAACGTGATCGTTTGCACGGATATGCACAAAGCATTCCTCTGCCATGCAGTTTCCAAATTGGCAACGGCAAGTTTGCCACGTAAACAGACGCGAGAGGCGGATGAGCGCTGTGAGCGGAGTGTATAACTTTAACCATTATCTTTACAAGTACACCACTTACCTATTGTGAAATATGCACTTTTTCACCAGTGTGATAAGTGAATAGCTCGTAAATACCAGAGAATTCTCAATGGCAAAGAGAACCGTAATCTCTCACTCCACTCTGCTCATCTCTCCGCGGCGTCTCCTCGATCCGCTTACTCATACAAACCGCTTTCGCAAAACCCACGAAAATCTCTCCCTTTTTTCCGTTGTGCGCCACACAATGGCTGGAGCTAGTGAAAGCGGACGGGGTTTAATCACAAAAATATTTTGATCTCAATACCACTTTACATATTATGAACACTATCTTCTCGTCGGGTAGACGTGAGCCCAGATGAGTTTTCATTACGTCTGATAGTGGTACGCCTCGAGTGGAGGGATGCATTATTGTGGTGGCTATAAACCAGGAGACATGAGGAAACTCTAGCGTTTTTTCCGCTTTAAACGCGGCCTACTGAAGGCACTCTATATAGTCTTTAATGTAAAGACGAACACACACATGTAAGCATTATCATATCATATACATCTGATTTTGGACTCTACCGTCACAAAAGTACACCGCCTGAAAAGAAAAGCGAAAAGGCGACCCGAAAAAAATACCAAGTTGGAGCTTTTCCTGTCATCGACCCTACAAAAAGGGTTCCCATCCCACATGAACATGCTGACTCCGTTAAATGGTACAGCAGATCTGAAGAGGGTTTTTTTGTGGAAGGACCTATTTTTCATAAGCTTTTCTATTCCTCAGCTCCACTCGGTCGTCAGTCGCTCTTTTTTCAGTGAAAGAAACTTGAGAGAGAGAGAGAGAAAAGAGTGAAAGCGGGTTCGTGTTGGGAGAAAAAGTATGTTTATTGCTTTTCCCACTCTCATGGTTTATTCTCGCTCCCTATAGGGACTATTAGAGCTAAGAACTAACTGCTCAAATGTATTTGTTTGTGGTGCGGCGGCGGCAGTGGTGGTGGTGTAGTAGACATATGAGAAATAGTTTCTGGGTCATCGATTTCACCATAAAGAAATTGCGATAACTTAAACATCTCTCTCACTCCGTGCCATATACGTCGCGTTTTGGGGAGAGGAAGAAGTGCGTGAACATGTAAATAGGATGTAAAGTCTATGCAAGAGAGGAAGAAAATGTGTTTCACTTTTTACCATTTTCCCCCCAACTTCCTCCTCTTTTTGTGCATACAATCATGTCTGCTCCTTGGTCTCTGTGTGCATGTTTCATTCACACTCGAGATCCATTTCAGTCTCCCACAATATTCTCGACAGAGACACAGTGAAAGCAAGGAGAGAGAAAGTTTTGTCCAAACATTACATTGTTACACACACCAACTGTGTGTGTGTCCATGCATGAATATGAACTTCTGCCTCCTTTAGCTAATTGTGTATTATCATTGCAGTACAGTGGACTGGTGGACCAGAAGCAGCACACCACAAGAGTAAAAAAAAAGCCTCCGAATTCAGGGGAGGCCAGCTGTTTCCCGAGTTATTGAATGTAAGGGAGAAACCACAATATAAAATCGAGAACAAGATTGCCAGAGAGAAAAAGAGAACACTGCTATTGAGCTAGGAGTACTGCGTTTTGCCTTGTGAAAAGTTTATCTTGCATCCATGCATGGCCACACCGCATCATTTCACTACAATTCCAAGTTTTTTTTTTGTCGAGCTGAAACTACGATGAGTAGAATGGAGAGGGAAATGTGGGACGTGTAACAAGAGTTGTAAAAAGTATAAAAGATATAAAAATGTGTGTCTGCATATCATGTGGATCGGGCTGCCCACTGCATCGCAATATAATGGAGAGAAATGTGAAAGAAACACGAGGAGAGAGAGAGTTTAACTTTTCCCTGGGATATCTACATAAAGTGATTTGGTGATGATTTAGAAAGCGAGTCTCACTCTCACAGTGAGCTTTGTGCGAATGCAGACCACGTAGTTTAAAGTAATAAAAAAGAGCGCCAGGACTAGTCCAATAATAATGTGTAGTGGGATTTTTATACTGGTCGTAATCTACATGCTAGTTGTTTTATACCCAGATATGGCCAGCGTGTGAGGGAGAAGCCCATGAAATTGAAATTTGAGCTGGATTGTGGTGACTACAGAGAGAAAGTTTCATGAAGCCTCGAATCCCGCACACACTCTGAGAGTTAACTCACTGGATGAATGAAGCCAACTCTAAATGAACGTAAGAGCTTGAATGAATGAGGAGAACTTTTTTCTGCACTTTTTTTTGCGAAATTGCAACTTTTCAATATTTTTGAGAGTTTCTACAACTAGGACAGTAAGAAGGACTCTATAGACGTACCTTGCTTGACTGGGAAGTGTGCTCAGAGTACTGTTCGAGTCGGCCGTCTCCGTTTGCAGATTGTCACTCTGGAAGAGCTTTTTGGCGGTTGCCAAAGCTGTTCCCATTGGCAGGGGTGATTTTGGCTGATATGGTGAAGACATGAGATACTCTGTAATCAAATCAAAGACATGACAATTAGCTCATTTTGTGGAGCGTCGGAATTTGAAAGTGGAAGCGATTTGGATCTCTGACCTCAAATAATAATTACTAATTTTGACACCGTTATTGTGGTGGAGTAAAATGATCCATAGAGTAACCTTGAAACTAAGGTTTTGTCACAAGAACCGACACCGCCTGTGCACTCCCTCTCTTACCAGTAACATTCCACATGTACGACCAACTTCATCCCATTTCCGCGCAATACATGTCAAATGGCTTTCTCCGAAAGCTGTGTTTCCTCATTTCAGAGCGCGTTGTCACACAGACAAAGCGGATAAAAAAATGTGGCGCTACGACGAAATGTTGGTTCGAGCCGTGAGTGGAAGAAAAAGTTGAGACAATTCGTTTTCGAAATGACAGCAAAAAAAGCGACAAAGCTAACAGAGACCACGGCGAAGTTCTCTTTGTTTGAAATGCGTATGTCGCCGAGATTTTTATGAATTTTCTTTCTCAACTCATATGGACCATGTAGACCAACAGTGTGGTTCGAGCAAGGAAAAAGAATCCACTCTAGTTGGAAAACAAGACAAACTACATATTTCCCAACGAAAAAGCTATTGTGCATACATATGCATCTTTAAGTGGCCCCGTCGTCGTAAAGCGAGTGAAGAAAAATGAGGTTATGCCCTCCGTCTTGGAAAGTACTGGGAATGCAAACATTTCTCAAATTGTGAACAACCGAATCCTCTCCGCTTTCTCTTTACTGCTTTTTTTTCGTCTTTACTTCTGAAATAGTATAACATGAAATAGGGAAAAAAATCTCCACTAATCCAGCCAACTGCGATGAAGAGATAGGGAAACCTGGAATGGAATATACACTTCGTCGTATGACATGGCGATTTCAGGGAAGAATCGTTTTTATGTAGATGAATGCATTTCGTAGGACTTGCGAGAGAGGAATTTTTCACTGGAAAATTGATCCAAGCGCAAACCATAAACACAATCTTCTTCTCTGATACGTAAGCCCTTTACGCGACATGTGAGTGGTAGCTGCAGTTCTAAATCATCGGGTGTCTACATCTACTCCAATTCTAAATAAAAAAGACATTCACATCACTTGAAATGAGTTGACTGTCGTCTCTCGCTTTCACAGTTATGACGAATGTACAAACAATTCGGAGCGAAATAGGAATTGATAACATTAACATTACTATCGAGGAATGCCTAAAATCGATAGTGGTACAAATCACATGTGTAATGCGCATGTTATTTCGTGGAAAGCATATAATATTTACAAGATGAATTTCTGAGAGGATCAGAGAAAATGTGGACAATATCATACGGCTGTATAGGAACGACCAAGTGCATTAGCCGTTGAGAAGCTCGATCTGAGACTTCCATTTTCTTGAATCACTAGGAAATATTTCAACGCATCCAGAAGTAGCGCGAAATGATGTGCGGATATAAAAGGCGCCGTCTTATATTCTGACCAGTGTAACGGACTTCTACCTAAAACTACTCGTGAGCCACGTATATGCATATACATGGCCTCTGGATGAGTTCGGAATGGAAATGGGCTCCCCTCGAAAGTTCTTGAGGCTACTCTGATTTTTATGAACACGTGATTTATGAGCATACCTGTCTTCTACAGATATTGCGGTATTATGAAAACAACATGCTTGTCACCACTTTTTCAGCGCTACCTCCACTTCTCCTACCAACTCATTATGAGGTCCACCTTCGGAGCTGAAAAACCTCCGAATTTCACTGTCGACTCGAAAGAAAACAGCACGAAGCTATCCACGAGAGAAACTTGGGCAAGTAGTGTGGTGCTCACGTGATTGCTCACACGAAGAATGTGCAAGGTGCACCAGAGATTCCTGTTGTTATTCCGTTCTTCTCTGAGCTCATTCTTTATTTATGCTTTTAATATTAAAACCAAGAGAGAGTTGACAAACAAATTGCTTTTCCCAGTGAACACTCGTCGTCACTCTTGTAATATATCATCGTCAATTTGCCCTTTAACTTCCGCATGCTTCTAACAGAGCACTCGCGGAGCTGTGTGAGAAAGCAGGGATACAACAATCCATAACACAACAATTGTTTGGCTTTGCTTTTCTCAAAAAAGCGAGAGCAACCACGTGGCGTACCACAGTCAATGTCATCGCTGCAAGAGCTGTATTCTCCAGGAATCAGAGTTTTTACTCTTGTGAACTGATTTCTCCTAGTAAATTTCTTAATAAATGCACACTATGCTAGAGAGATCCATGTTTTGAGTCTGCGGTGTCATGCAAAAATCCGAACACCATTGTTGACATTGAGAAAGAGGAGAAATATGTTGCAGCGCAAAATTCCTATATTTATATTTCCCATTTCGCTGTACAAATACTGAGAACGAGTAGAAGCAATCTGCTTTCCAAGGGAAAAGTTATGAATGAGGCACTCACACACCGGGAAAGGGGCAAAAAATGGCACATGACATGTATAAATATCCAGTCATGTACTTTTTTTTTCTCTCGCTGTACCGTCAGAATTTCGTTGACTACAGGTAGAACATCAATGCCTTCAAAACTGTCCTCCCCTCTTCATAGAGTTTCGTTTCTTTCCTGTAGTTAGTATCTTCCTGGCGTGTTACGACATGACATGTCATGCTGAGAAAAATGTAATAGTTCACTTTCACCAACAACCCCTTTCCCTTCGAGAAGCAGACAACATTGCTCGTAATTCTTTTTTCCTGATGCGAGGAAGGAGAAAACGCGTCTGTGACATGCATAAACATGAAAGATTAATCAGGAAGAATCCTTGCATATTAAAGGAGCCCTCTCTGATTGCCATGGATACAAAAGGGGTGTCTCAGGTAGCCTGAGCATCGCATCTGGATTTTAAATAAAAAAATCTTAAAATTGTGATTCTCAACAAGATGCACTATCCTTGCTCACATATTTTACAAGACTTTGACACGGAAAAATAAGAGAAAATTGGAGTAAATACATATGTGCAGAAGGTATGCACACGTAATCTTTCCTTATTTTCAATGTTCCTCTTTCACAAGATTGTAATACAGCTTTCACCCCATTCTACCCGTTGGGAGAATGCAAGAGAAAATCCAGCTTAGTGTAATAATTTTTACCTGAAAGTCGTCCATTTTCAAAATTTTGGAAGTAGAATATAAAAAAGCGTTGTTTACAGAGTGCACACCAAGGCGGAGGGGCAAACTGATATAATAAAATCCGAATCTTCGCTGATCTGATGGAAGGGAGAATTGTGTGTCGTTTGAGAGGACAAGTTGCATTTTTAGTCTCAACACGATACCCGCAGTCACGTGCATATTAACACAAAATATTCTACGTCTGAGATTTTTTGTCATCATCACCGTCCTCCTGATTACTGCATCGCATCGTCGTCGTCATTTCGTTAGTTTTTTTGGGGGGAGTGCATTGGATTTTCAAGGGAGTTTGGCTTGGTTCTCTTTCAGCGTGTGTATATAATATGCATGATAAATGACTCTTTCCTCTGACTTGGTCGCATAAATTTTGGATTTATAAAGGAACTTAAGTGAACCAGGTAAAAGATTGAAGAAGGACGAAAAGTCAAGGAGAAAAAGCAACTTTTCTGTGTAGGCATGGAAATCGAGAATGAGTCAAGTTTTGACTCCTTTCTCTCTCTCACTTTTTCGTAAGAGGATTCAACTTGATGATGCATGAGTCAACCCTTCAAGAAGTCTACTTATTTCTGTACACACGGTGATAGTTCTCCCTCTTTTACCCCTGGCTTCGGAAATATAGGTAATAGAACTAGCTCCACGGGTAATAAGCATATCCAATCCACTCCTTTACTCTGAAAGGGATAATATGCGTACAAAAATTTTATTTCTTCCCCTTTCCGCTTCTCTGAAAAATGGCAAAGAGAAAGAGATGATAAGTCTATCAGGAGGAGTATGTGTATATCCATTTTTCCTGTGTGTGTGCTCATATCTAACAAAACGGAACTTCCTTTCGTAGGCGTATTTTCCCTGTGCATCTATACATGAATGAGTTAAGGAGCCAGTCGTGTGAGCATGTTGAGGAGACAAGGAGAAGTTTAGGTGGAAATGTGCAATTTCACTATTCAACTTCAATCGAGCACACGGAGGGAAACGGTTGCCAGAAAATAATCAATCCCAACCCCGTAATGAGCCTATAAGGGATTTACAACTTTTCTTACGTTTCTTATTCTTCCTCTCCATACATAAAGAGTGTGTGTTTGCGAAGAGAAAGGAGAGAAAGAAAAAAGAGTAAAAAGCAAGAAAAAAGGGTCAATAGCTCTCTTTCCTCACACTCCGTTTCCTTTCGCATTCGACACTTTTCTCTTCAAGGCTCCGATACTTTATTCTCGTTTTGCATAAAAACCACTTATTATGATAATAAGACGGGGAAAGGAGAAGTGTTGAAGAAGGAAGGGGAAAAGAAGCAGGAAAATAAAGTTTCACAAGCAAAGTTTTTTTTCTCCAATGAATATTTTTCTCGATATATAGACCCCTTTACACCTACCACTCCGTAGATACACGG
This sequence comes from Alloscopus bannaensis, assembly GCA_027743745.1. Classification (NCBI taxonomy): domain Eukaryota; kingdom Metazoa; phylum Arthropoda; class Collembola; order Entomobryomorpha; family Entomobryidae; genus Alloscopus; species Alloscopus bannaensis. Next base: position 4,261 of record JAHZMW010002315.1, on the reverse strand, counting down.
AGATAAAACTATTTACAATAATCAAAAAGTCGCGGATAGTGGAACTACCGAATTTTTGAGTCAATACATGCTCGTCTGATGTAGTTGTGTTATGAACAGTCTCGGTGTAGCACTTGAGAGAAAATGATATATGCATTTGTACACGCAAAATGGAGAGACAGAAAAAAGTCAAGAAGATGAGGAAATAAAATTGCACGCTCATTCAATTTTCGGAGTCGTCATGAAACCGGAAAAAAATTATACACTTCCATATACATAATATATGCGATGAGAGTGAAAAATGAGTGGTAGTAGTACAGGTGTGGTGTGTGTCTATACGTGCGTGCTCTTTTCTCTTCCCCGTTTCCACCTTTTTTCTTCCAATGCACACGGAGTCTCTTTTGAAGGAGGGCAAATAGGCATGGGGAATGAAGACGTATAAATTTTGGCGTAATGTCGTTATTTCATGTTCACTTGAGTTCAATTCTTTGCATAGATTTCCCATCAACTTTTGAGAACCCGGGAGTATGACGTATCTTCCTAGAGAAAATAAGCTGAGATATGGCTTGCCAACCGGAAAAGCGCCATTCATAAGAGACGCTTCCTTGTATGATATAAGTAATTCTGGTTGAATACTTGACCAAAAAAAAGTGATACGAACAGAGTTGAAGATCTTATTAGGCACGAGTGTGTGAGCCGAACAACTCCCACCCACCACCACCCATACACAATCTTTCGATTCTCAAAGTGAAAAAAGGGAAACTGTTCAGATCGTAGTCTCAACAAGATCTTCTATTCTTTAGAAGACGAAAATAAGTCTACTCAGGGTAGGGTTTTACGGAGAGAGGGAAAGTTTCCACATAAAAAATGATTGAAAAGGCTCATTTCTCCCATGGAATTGGCGAAGATAATGATACGTACATCAGTTGAAAAGGGAGAGGAATGCTCAATAATGGTAGACACACACAAAATGTGCATCTCTGAGTGAGTGTTCCTCATTCGAAATGTGCTTCGTGCTTCTTGTGTGTGCCACCCACGCTACTTAGGCTAATAAGATGGCAGGTAGCACACATCCCGAGAGTGGTGTTTTCACTCCATAAATTTACCCAGGTCAAATTCGCTTTTTGATATATATGCATATTAATATTATTATGATCGAGCTGAAGAAACAGAATATTTTCGATTACAGGCAAAACCTTTGCCTCAAGAAGAACAAGCGGCGACTCGCGTTGTTGGCGTGACAGGCACGACAAACTACACTTATTCATGTCCAAGGATTGACTTGGGTGCCCACCTGAGAGAAATGGTGACTTTCTCCACGATTCCTCCTTTTCCTCACACACTTCTAATTCCCAAAAGGTTGACTCCCTTTGATGACGCTAATGCACGTATCCAATAATTCCGAAATTGATCCTGCCATTCTCTCCAATAAGGAATTACTCTTTTGGGTTTCCTTTTGCATAAATGCCTGCCTACCTCTGCAGAGAGATGGGTGCTCTCTCCTTTTCCACAAAATCCCGTAAGCCGCAAGCGAGATTTTAATATGAGCTGTCTATCAGGTGGAGAAAGATGAAGTGCTTTCCCTGCTTTCAGTGTGAGTCAAAATAACAAAATCATATGCGCATATGAGCGGATGTGTTTCAGTCGCCAACCATAACAACTAGCTGTGTGATGAATAATACGACAACAAGGAGGGAAAATGTCATTCCGCAGCTCAGGTTGCTTCACAAGTCACAGCTTTTTGAATCAAGAGGAGCAGTAAAAGGAAACCTGACATGTGGCTTTAACCCTTTTGTCATACTGCACGTATTTGCAGGGGAATTCGTCGTTGACTCGTAGATTCCTGATGTTTTGTCAGCTCCTTCCACAATACCTATTACTAGGGCGTCCTTATTAAATCGTCAGTTTCATTGTAACTGTTGCGGTCGTCGCCACATCATACGAAAGAACCTATTCGCTTCCTACAGATCACATAGTGTATCAACGACGGTTTGGCCAACTTTTTGGCTTTCTTCCTCCTACTCCCTTTGACATGTATCGTCATCATCACGACTGTTCAAAGGAAACCAAAAAGTGGAAAGTGACTACCACCATTTTTTCCTTACCTTTCCGTTCATTTTGTATATTCATTATATAACAACAATGCTTGCCGAGAGCCTATACAGGATTCATCTTCTTACACGTGGCAATATGCCTTTTTCCAATTTTATTACTTGATTACGATTACGCAAATACGCGGAAGAGTATGAGATGAAGTAGGAAACAAAACGTCGTCCTCTTCAGTCCCTCTTTGTCCTCCTGTTCCCCTTTCTTGCTTCCCTTCTCCAAAAAAAATGAAGCCTTTTACTCCTGTCGTTTCACAAAAACCGAAGAGGGATGGCGAGGATGTTGTTACTTACTCTCAAGTAGTACATTTCCGAGAAAATGAATACGGTACAAAAAACGCTCGGTGGTGTCTTGTCTACGGCTTCCTTTTCATTTTGCCCACGCTCATAAACTATTTAGTCTTTTTTCTGCCTTCTACTTCGTCGCCATTGAGACTGAATGCAGCTTTGCTCTCTCTCTCTCTCGCTTTCTTTTTTGGCAAACAAGCAACTGGAAATAATACACCCTTGCGTCTTTCTCCTGTACATTGGGGCGTTCCCTGAGCAACCAATAATGCTCCCAGACGACCGTAAACATCATCCATCATTCGGTATACGCACCACTCGGTACATCGATTCCACTTTTCATCAAGTTATACTCATCACTGATTCACTCTGGAAATACACCTTCGACAAAACCTCTCCGGATCGCTCAACATGTGCCGTGGGTAATCAAGAATGAAGACAGGACTGTGCTCAAGTACCAAGAATTAAACCAATTTTCTACCCCCTCTTTTCTCCCATCTTGCTTATCTGTGAAACATTCTTTTTGTGAAAGATCGAGACACTTTTTTTTGCTCAAAGATATTCCTTTGATTCCAAGGGATTTTCGTATGATGATATAATGACATAACTCTTGAGATTAAGATTCTTGACGAATCGTAAAAAAAGGGAACAAAATACAAGTCTGGAAGCTCTTGTCAAGCATCACTCAACGCTTGCACCAAGCCTCCTTGATGAGTTTCAACAAGTGTTCATCAAATGACAACGACACTCCTCGTCATGATAGTTGAGCAGGGCTGATGATGGAAAATCTTGTAAATCTTTAAACTCAACAAAGTGTTGAGAATATTATCTTTTAAAGTGATCATTTCTGTAGCATTATTAACCTCCTAAACAACCTTTCCACTAAGCCGGACTGAGAACTACGGGAATTTACTCAAAGTATTATATTTCATTCGTTAATCTTATTTGTATCCATTCAACAACTCTGCCTTTCCACATCAGATTTAGAATGTGTAGATTTAATGCTTTTACGCCAGACTGATTGGCAGGAAGGGTGTAGTACATGGTTGCAGTGAGCTGAACTCCGTTTCATGTCACGTCATGCATGTTGTGTTGTACAACCTGGGAAAGTCGAATTTGTAAAGGAACAAGCTGGAACATGTGTCGAGAATCTTGACCCCTGACAGAGGATTCCATTCCATTGAAGGGATCAACAAGAAAAACTTTAAGAAATGACACGCACCGTCTCACTCACAGTTGAGTCTGATGACTCTGAGCACTCAAGTAGTAACCGACTCGCTAGCTTCTTGTATGCTAAAGATTGGAGAATTTTGTCCGCAAAGTATATCGTAGAACCTTTCTTCTGCCTACCATAGGGATGCGCATTAGCTCCCTCTGATCTTTTACGTGTGCATTTATGCGTTTGTTGAACTTGTTGTTTTAAAGGATGCTCACTGATGTTCTAACATCTGCCCTGGATCAACCTCTTTCGAAGCAATAACACGTTAAGACGCTAAACGGCACAGTTACTCCTCGCTATTTGACAAAACCCCCAGATGAACGTGTGGACAATATGTATAGACAAAGAGGCATTCACTTGCTCCAGGAGTTTTTTTTACCGCAGCTGGATAAAGAGAGGAGTAGTGATGCCATGATTTCTTTTTTGAAAGAGGAACTTTTCCTTTGCCATGAAGTGATCGACTCTTCGAGACCAGATGGACACATTTGCTCGAGAACTTGTGGGCTACTCGAGTGTTTCGACGAATGCCATGTGAAGTTGTGTAACGACATGACAACGTACCATGTAGAACTTTTTGTAAAAAACATTGTAGCGACAGCTATGCAAAACGATAAAATGTGTGCCGTAGTGAGTTTAGATGTCCGTAAAGCATTTGACACAGTGGATAGACATC
>JAHZMW010002314.1:0-22169 GCA_027743745.1 Alloscopus bannaensis | reverse complement strand
GGCAAAGTATCCGTTTCAACCTAGAGCCACACTTTTAATAACTTACTCCATTGAATTGCTCTGGAAAACGATGTCAGCTCCTCCGGTTGCCTCATTGTTGTAACATATGAGCCAGTAGACAAACAAAACCTTTTCGCGAATTTGTTTGTTGCAGCCCAGTTGAGAAAAATTGGTTGATACTCTGTTCACCTATAAAATATTATTATTATGTATGTGCATGGTGGATAAACACGACATGGAACCAAAGATTAAATCCATCATCTGAGTTTCTCATTTTGCCCCACCAACATTGCGGCACATCAAAAAAAACGTGCGTGCGTGCAGTAGTAATAATTACATATTATTATTATGTAATTATTTGCTTTGCGTTTTCACGCATTCAGAGACTGCTGGACTGTCGTGACGTTTGTTTTGGCAATTCGTGGTGTGGCTGTTATTACTGCTTTGTTTTTGATTTCCAGATTTCAGTAATGGATCGTCACGTGTTTCCAGCGTTTGTGGTCCGCTATGTTCCGGTGCAGTGTTCGGAAGCGACATTGGTTGAACACTTGTGCACTTATCTGGGAGAAGGTGATTTGTTGCACACACACACACACCGAACCTTGACTTCATTGTGAATCGCTCGTCACACGGTGGTGTCATTTTTGACTTTTATTACTCACCTGTAACGTGCTCTTGATTTTTGTCAACTTTGTGCAGATTTCCGACGGAAAATCGAAGGTGGTCTCATTAAGGTTCAGTGTTTCGAAACGAGCAAGGGAGAGCGAAAGGCGCGAGTAACTGGGTTCGACGCGAGCTGGGGGTTCCTTCGCGAGCGATTAGCAGGAAGGCGAATTGAAAACTACCAGATTCGACTGACGCCAGTAAGATTCGATAATATGCATTAAAAATAAGAGCGCACAATAACAAGGAATTCGACATTGATTGCAAAGGATTTGAACCACGAACGTAATTGCGCTGGCAAGTTTCAACTTCCGCTGAGAGGTATTGTCAAGCTGAAGCTATACCGCTACACGGGTAGAAACGACGAGAAGGTGCGTCCCTTCAATGCCAGTCTAACTGCTCAACTAGGGAACGTAATGGACCCGTATAATCCACTTCTCGCTTTTCCCAAGGTATTTCACTTGTGCACACCCATCTCCTTATTTGTTCAGTGAAGGCTTGTATGTGTAGTCCAACAAATTTTATACTGATCGCAGAAGCTAACACGCTCGATGAGGGAATGCTTGGGTCGGGAAAGTGGCATAATATTTTGGAATTCTGCTGGGAGCGGAAGTCGCACGATAATCGAGTGTCAGTCGCTAATGGAAGCAGCACAAATTTTTTGTAAGCCCACATCCAGGTGTTGTCTATTTATGTCTTGTCTATATCTTTTTAAGCGTGGTGTCGTCGTGTTGATAATCGTTCCATCTAGGCATGTACTCGCGAAATTCCGAGTTTGACGCGGACCTGCGAGCCTTCATTCACCCAATGTGTCGTCGCCGCAGTGACGAGGTGGCCCATGTGGAAGCCCTGTCTACGTACGCGGCAAATGATGGTCTTGGAAAGAATGGCGCTCGGCTAAACCTCCGCGGTAAAATAATGCCTACACTTGCCTACAATTATATAAATAAATATTTATATAGATAAATAATATGGGAATAATGTTCGTGTGTAGAACTGCAAAATCGATGGAACTACGTCCCGTTTTCCTCCCTTGACCCGAGAAAACGTACACCGCTCGAGGAGATGCGTGGATTTTGCCCTCGATGTTGTCAGCAGTTTGAGCTCCTCGGCGTGGACATCGATGCGAATTATATTGCGGGAAGGTGCACGTGTTCCTATGAACAGTCGTTACATCCTCTCGACGACAACCGGGCATACTTTTGGTACGCGGAGAATTTCACCCGACTTGAACACGGACGAAACGAAGCTGGGCACCACTCGCTGGAAGTGCTGCACTTTCCCCTTCAAGTGGTCTACGACGATTGGAATGACTTCCTAGATCGAGCTGCCGTCGTCTACCTAACCGACATGAACGTTGCTCAAAACAAGTTTACGCGGCGAAACAAGACACAAGGCACCGTCGTAGGGGTGGACTTTGTTGAGATGGTTCAAAGGCCCCATGCCGCTCCCCAGTCTATATACGTTCTCCAGCTTCAGGTGTCTACCAACACGACAGCGTCGACTTGGTCGCCGAATGTAGTTCGCAAGTTGGACGGCGGTGGGGTGATCCTATCCAATCTAGTGGTCACACAGAAATCCATTGCTGGCGTGACAACGACCAATACGGTGGTTGCCGAGGCGAAGGTCGAAGTAGGATATCCAGCAAGAGTGCTCGCAGAAGGACTCACAGGAGTCATTGTGGAAGTCACGGCAATCGTCGACGCCGGCGTCATCCCACAACGGAGTTCCCAACCGGTCACCATCGAGCCATCGAGGCTGTCCGAACTCGGTTGTAGTAGGGGCGTCGTGCGCGTTTTCGAAGATCTTGTGAAGCACCCAGGCTCCCCGCGATTTCGGTTCATCTCATCCGTCCTACTAAAAGCCAACGCCCCTGAAAGTCTCAACAGTAGCAAAGCGCTCGGTTCGGATGACATTGAGAAAAAAAGTGCGTACTTCTATCAGACCTACGTGGAAAAGGGAATGAGAGCGAATTTGAATGAGGAGCAACTCGAATCTCTCGACAAAGCGAGCCACTACCGTGCATCCGTCGTCCAGGGACCTCCGGGGACGGGCAAAACCTTCACTGCCGGCAACATCGCTTTGAGCTTGGTGTGCCAGGAGAAAGGGAAACTAGTGGCCGCCACCCCGAGTAATCTTGCTGCCGACAATTTGGCGGAGGCGATCGAAAAGTGTGCTCGACGTCATGGCGTGGTGGGTCTGACTGTTCTACGAGTCCTCTCCAGATCCCGAGAAAAAGAGATGCTCTGCTCTGGGCATTTTTTTGCTGGCGAGCAACTGGAAACTCAGTTGCCACCGACGTTCAAGTACCTGCACACCGCCGTCGTAGATCGCCTAACTGAGCTCGCAGGGGACAACGAGAGACGCCGACGACTCGTCGTCGCTCACAAGTCAGGGATGACACACCGCATTCCTTCTGCCGAGAGAAAACTTCTCGAGGCCAAGATCAAGCAGCTAGAGTTGGAAGTTATCAAATCGGCGGACGTGCTCGTGAGCACGGTGGGAAGTCTCGGGGACGACAGGATTCGCAGGTACGCGAAGCAGTTCGCCAACGACCCCCGGCTCCAAGTCTCAACAGTGATGCTGGACGAGGCGGGCAGGTTATCACAGGTCGACGCACTCCCCGCTCTCGCCCTCTATCAGCGTCGCACAGTCTTTGTGGGGGACCACTTGCAGTTACAGCCAAAATGCAACAGTTTCTCCGGAAGGCGCGCAGGTCTTGAGGTATCCATCTTGGAATGGCTCCGCTATGGGTATGTACCGCTACTACTATGATTTTTATTATCATGTATTATTAGTATATTATTGTATTGAGTCCATTTGGTCAAATTTCTTTATTTTGCAGCGAGTTTAGTGAGGGGAACAGGAGGTGGACTGTCTTGCGCGAACAATTCCGAATGAGGAGTGGCATTTGCAATCTCGTCTCCAAAGTGACTTACACAGAGGTTGGACTGAAGACAGCAAAATCCGCTGCAAATAGGAGCGAGTCGTACTTTGACTCTCTGAGTAAAGAGTTCAGTAGTCCGGAGACTCCAGCTGCTGCTGCACGCCGGCCAGCCTCGTTAAGGAATCAACAAGTTTTTGTGTTCTCGCACACACACCCGGAAAGTACAGGAGACTCCCAATACCGGTCATTCTTCAATGAGCGTGAGGTGGAAATTACCCGGGGTATCTTACACCGTCTTACGAAATTTCGCCCAGCGTTGAACATGGAAAATGTGCACCTTCTCACCTGCTACGAGGGACACTCCGAGAAACTACGAGAAATGGTCCTCGCCGATGACAATTTTTGTGGGGTTCGTGTGGCAAATGTGGACGCGTTCCAAGGCAGGGAAGCAGATGTGGTGATATTTAATTTCGTGCGAAGTAACGCAAATGGGCAGCTTGGTTTTTGTCGTGACCCCAACCGTCTCAACGTCGCCCTGTCGCGCGCGCGTAATTTTCTGTTTTTTGTCGGCAACACCAACATGCTGTCGGACGTTTGGCAAACTGGTCGTGACGAGAAACACTTGGGGCGGATGCTCAGCGTTTTCCGGGATGGCGCTACAATTAGCCCGTTTTAATTTAGGTAATTTTCATGTTGTCTTTTCAAAATAAATGGAATTTTACAAGAGAATAAAAAATAAACTCGTTTGAAACGGATTTGATCCATTCAATTTGACTATTGTCGCGAAAAAACACGCAAAAAATGTCAATTAGACGACGCCTTTTAAACGTCAGGTTGGCCCAACGTTGATCCCCGACCAGGTAGAGCGCGCCAATTTTGTTCCCTCCAAATCCTCACATCGAACGTTTCACCCCCGTATAGGCCCGTGCGAAGCAAATTACCGACAACATCATCAAGTCCACGACAAATTCCACACCTGTAGTAGAAGCTACCGGCACATGTAGTTTGACAGCTACTCGTTGTTTTATGTTGCCTCCTCAAATGGAACCGAAGACTTTGAAAATAAGAATAAGTCCCATCCTCACGAATGGCTCAGCCTGCTGCATCGATGCAAATTTCAAACATCCATCGTTAGCTACATAATAGTATGTATTTATTTTAAATAGTTAACGATTGATGATATTAAAAAACCACTTTAAGTACACTTACAAAAGTAAGTGTGCTTACAAAGAAGCTCTTACAACTTTAACGGGTAACTATTTGAGTAACTTGTACTTTGCACAAGTACTTTGCACAATGTTGGCCCGATTGTTGAAGGAATTGAATTGCATTCGATAGTTTCCGCAGCCCCTGTTGTGCCACCGAATATGTCGTAAAAATCGAAATTCGACTTTGTAGAACTTGTAGACTTTGTGTAGAACTGATGACTTTTCATTTTCCTTTTTACTGCCGAAAACCGCGTCTCTCTTGGCTGTCATCTACGAATCTAGGAAAAAGTGTGAGAGAATCTAAGCAATCAAATTGAGCAATCAAATTTACATGACATATTATAACCCATGGACTATACGAAAATTATATGAAAGAGTATAATAATATGAAAACTCGTAGTTTGACTTGTCCGCATTTTCCTCTAAAAATAATGTCGTTGATAAGTTTTTTTTGGGGGAAATCGAGTCGAACTGTACTAAAGATCCTGGAAAGTTTATTTATCGGAACCGAGCCCACGATTTGAACAGTTCGCATTCTTGGAGACGCGGCCGTATAGTTCCGCCTCATCATTTGGCAAGAGAAGACGAAAATCTGTTTTGAAATCAGGCAACACGTCACAAATCCCAAAACTGCACCAATACAAGTGGCATTTAACTAGCACACTGACTGAGACGATAGGGTCTACTCAAGTTAGAGTGTGACGAAGAAATATTAAGAATCTCTTTTAAAGATGAGGAAGGAGAACTAGGCATTTATGTACTATTTCTCGAAGATTGATTGATGCGGAACGGTGATTTAATGGTGTGAAGCCTTAACTTTGATTGCCTAACTTTCTCTGTGTTTCCAGCAAACATGTTCCTTAATTTACTCCTGAAATAAATGAAACGGCAGTAGATTTTTTGCATACCATCTAATTAAATAACACAGGATATACAGTCTCGAAATGAATGCCAGTCGCGGTTTTTTTTCCACATTTCACACCCTATAACGGACTATACCCTGTTGTATTATATTATTATAATACGATGTTGTAGCCGTGAGTGCCGTTGTTTGTATCCTTTTCGTTCACAATCACAAAAAGGCAGTAGTAACAACAGGCAGTTCGATATATCTCAGTTGTGTCGGATGACCGGCACAGAAAGCCTCATTTTCTAACGAATGTATAATAATCTGTATTCTTACAAGTAGTACTACTGTTCCTCTTTCCTAATTTCCACCACAAAAAACTCGGTAACAATGGAATACACCAGCAGTGACGACGAGTTTTTTATCAAGCCACGTTTACATACATTTTCCCCTCTGTAAACCAAGTGCACTTCTCATCTCTGGAACGTTTAACTCAAAGCTATAGACGCTTCAAATACATTATATTATACAAATATCATCGATGATAGTAGTAAATATCTAACGTGCAGTCATACATCATTAATACGCCAGAAAAGGGCGGAGCAGTTCCCACCAAAAAACCGACACTCAAAGCAAAAACAAGACTGACGACTGTATAAACTTAACCCGTTTACCACCACCACCACTACCACTAATTTTCCTCAGCGTTACACTTGTCATTATACTAAAATTATATTTTATTTGCCATGAAACTGGAACTACTACTGGAACTACCACTGACAAACTTGACAACGGAACCAAAAAGGATTGGTGGGCTCCTTGCCCTTGGTGAAATCAAATGCGTCGACTTGCGAGCTCATTGTCTGTTTTATTGACAGCACCCGACTTCCATTTCCATTAGAAATAAGGAAAACATAAACAATCACGCATCCACCGACGACTCCTGTAACGAGAGGATTTCCTCATCAGTAGGAATCCGTCGGTTCTTTCCAAGAGATCCAAACTTCACCAGATTTTCGTGCCAGTTTCGGTTGTTTTTAACCGGAGGTGGGTCAAACCAGAGATGACACACGTATAACTATATAACTATACCTATAACTGTACTATCTTTATGTGATTTGAAGAGAGAACGACGGATCCGAAGTACAAATGATTATCTGCGGGTTGTGTGTTGCCTATTGCAACTAGAACGTGAGTAACATCACCATATTATAATTCTTTCACGGCTGGGTCTGAATTTTGGTAAACCTCTGCAGAAGTTCAAGAATTCAACGTCCGAAACACCACTCAATCCAGTTATTGAGACTAATCTGCTGTGCGTTAATAGTGTTTCGTAATTTTACCCGCTCCAAATTGACGCACCCCAAATTGCCTGAAAGCACCTCAATATTATGGCGTCACAATTTACCCACGGACAAGGTCCACCCATAATTCAAAACGAAAGGGCAGTTGAAGCGATGGAGAGCGACATGCATGTCGTCGGTGTGCATATCAGAGACTTGTCACAGGAGGAACAACGCAACGTGTCTCACATGCTCGCAGAGTCGTATGTGCAGCAGCCCCTGCCCGTAGAATGCTACGAGTCGTTAGTGTGGCGAGGTCAAGAGGAAACACCTCCTGCTGCCGATGAACCCGAGCCACCAACTCGGGAAACCTCCCCTGTTGAAGAACTGTTGGATTTGTCATTCATTAGTGCACTGTTGGCCGACTCCAGTCAGATTGAGGACGACGGCACTCTGCCCGGGCCAAGCAAGCGGAAACAACAGAGCCTGGCGCTCCAAAGCAAAGGAAAACCCTTCGATATCACCGGCTACATGGTCCCCAGCGAGCCTTCGCGTCCCCCCGTGCACGTGGGCGTTTTGTGGCTGTTTCACAAACCGATGACCAGGGAGCACCTACTCACCGCTGTATACCACACACGATGGCGTATGAAAATTTCGGAGGCCCGGAGTTTTGCCGGCCGACCAGCAGTCGGTGAGTAGCAACAACGAACATTATTGTCCATACAAATGAAATAAAAATTGGTGTCCGTAGGATCGATGATATTATGAATGATTTTTTTCTCTGTAGCACCCGGCGATTCTCTGCTGCTCGTACACCCCAAACAGGCGAAAACCAGGCTGAACCATGAGTCCATCGACAGACTAATCCAAACGGAGAACGCAAAGCGTAGTCGTGTGAGCAAGGCAGAGGCGAATGACCATGTGGAGCGTCTGAAGTACCACATGGAGCACGTCCTCAGCTGTCTCCCGGAGAACATCTTCACTCGTACAGACCCGAGCAAGGCGGAGATGATTGCCGACCTGCAGGCGGTCCAGAAGCTGGCCGAGAAAAAAAACAGCGTCGTCGTTCTCTTCCTGCTCACCAATCCCGCCATCATGTACAACACCAGCATGCTACTCAACAATGGCCCGCTCGACAAAAGTGGAAACGTTGGCGCAAAACAGGCTCCCGCCTATTTCTTCGACATCGCCAACGAGGGGCTTCACGCGGTTCACGGAAACAAAACCGGAAAACCGCAAATCGTGTTCACACAGCTCTTCATCGAGTCGAGCCGGGGATTCAATGTGCTCCCAAATCTTCGCCTGCAGTACATCAGGTTTTGTTGTTGTGTGGATGGATCCATACCATGTAGTGACGATGTGAAAATGCTCCTCGAAACCATGACCCGGACGATGAAAACGCTCAAGGAAAGAGCAAAAAGGAACAAGTCCTACGTGGTTGACGCCCGACAATTTGCTCTCGGCGTTTGCCGCGACGCCTACACGTTTGGTACATAAACCACACACTGTTATATCACTTCAACTAAATGCAAGTTGAAATTAAACCTTTAAAAATCTAAGGAAAAGCAAGGATTGGGAGCTGTCTGGAAATGCCCGTCGTGGTGACGCATGTTCAACACGTCGACCCATCCAACAATTTTCTGCTGAGCTTCGAAGAAGGAACCTACAACGGAATCGCAGTTTGTGTGACGTACAGAAAGGAAACCTCGGGTCAGAGTGCGTACGACGAGAAATTCGACGTTGAGATTGCCCTCCAGACCACAATGTTCGCTCAGCTGGCATACGTGATGAATTTTCGGCTATACTACACAGTTCACGTGATGAAGTCGGCAGGGAAGTCTTCCGCCGAAGTGTACAACGAATTTTTCGACACCCTCTGGCAAAGTGTCAAGGTATTTAGAGTGCACGAAAAGAGATCGAAGGAGCGTAGGGCTGGCGGTGCGAAGACTCTCCTCCTGGGCTTGTTTGTACCTGGCGGTTTCGACTCCTTCAGCGTGGGACCTAATGTCGCTATTAATTATGACTACCTGTTCCACCGGTTGCATTCGAAGGGCGTCGACAGGGTGCTCCTGGTGTCTGATAATCCCAGTGGAATGAGCAAAAGAAACTGCGTGGTCGCGTATCCGCCTCCGCGTCTGTCGGACTCGACAAGCGCTCGGTTTGGCACGTTCACACTTCTGCCCGACGTGGCGACTCACACCTGCCTTTGGTAACAACAACTCTCAATAATATCCCTCATCTCTCGTGCCCTTTCAGTGTGATCACGTTGACCCTTATATTCTCCTGGTGTGCTTGCACAGGTGTACGGATCAGAGTTGCACGCTCATGTATCCGGCGTGCCGCCTTCTTCGGGACCTCTTTGACAACGTTGCCGTTACGCTCGCCACCCATAACACCCACGAGCTGTCAATGTACACGTTGTACGACCACTTTCACACCACGATGAGCAGCCAGCAAAACGGAATGCACTGGGAGGAAACGGTCACGCTTCAAACCAAGTCACAATCGCCGTCCACTGAGTCCGCTGCTCGAATCCAGGCAACAAGCATCCCGATCCTTCGGTCATCCTGTCGGGGCCTGTACTCCTGGAAAATCGACCCGTCCTCTTGGTCCTAGTAACTTTACTTGCTTTAAGTGGAGCTTATGCTTTAAGAATCAAAATCCACTTGTATCACAACAACACTAGTAACTATCAAAATCTGTCGTCGTGAGCGAAATTTACAAAGCGTCGAAATGCGATGTCGAGTTATTTTATCACAATAAAGTTAAATAACGTGAATAATGTCTGCTTCCAAAAAAATTACATACCACACATCAGCACCTCTTTACTAAAGTTTCTCAGTCTTTCTGTAAAGCCACAATTACAAAGTGTGTTGCTCAATTGTAGTTTCTTCACTGCGATCTTCGTCGTATGTAGTAGTTTTAGAAGTTACTCTTTTAGTTTAGAATGTATTATTTGTATGTTTATTATTGTAATTATTTTCTAAATAAAAAACGACCATTTGAATTTGTTTGATCTGTTGATTCGCTTTCCTAGTATAGTTTTCGTTTTTCAAAAGTTGCATATTATATGCTTATTATTCACTGCTTCCGCAACATATTCGTTATTGTTTTTTCGTTTTATTTCGCTAGATTTCGCTTTGTCAGACATGGACTACAAATGGTACACAGAAAACCAGAAATTTTGCATTCTCCGCGGAGTACAAAAGTTCAACAACAACAACTACTAATAATGTACAGCGATATCGTCGTCGTCATCATCGTCGTCATCATCGTCGACATCGCCAGCATGGAGCAAGTCGTCAAGAAAGTCGTCGAAAGTGGGTGCCGGTGTTGGTTGTTGCCGCCCGTCTTGTCCTCCCGCCCAGTTGGCGGCCCAGCTGTAGTCCGACCGGGACGAGTAGCGGTGGACCGGTTGGCACTTTGCCAGGAACTTCACCCCGTCCGTCTCCGGATGGTCAACGCCTTGCTGTCGGACACTTACCGTGCCAACCCAGTTCATCGTGTCGCCGCTGGTCACCGCACTGAACAGCTTCTCGTAGAGTAAGTGGGATGACAAGGTGTGCACCTGCTGGAACCGTGACGACTGCTCCACGATGTCAAACGCGTTGACGAAGTAGGAGTACGCCTCGTGTGACAGTCGACAACCCTGCTCGGCCCCCCTGCACACACCATTATTATATCAATCAACGCTGTTCACACTGTTCACTGCGTACACCGACGATTCGGTCGATAAAAGTAGTGAGTACCAAAACGTGGAGGAAATCGCCGTGTTCAGTTGAAGATTGAAATCCTCGAGTTGATACTCGTGCCACATGCTCTCATACCACGTTGCTATCCGTGGGTAGATCAGCACGTCCCGTGGGTCGTAATGCCCGCTGCAGTGAATCGACAAGATGATCACGCGATCAACTCCAGCGGCCACCAGCCGCCGATTGAGGTGCTCGTAACTCAGTGAATGGTGTTCGCCGATAGAGAATGCACCGGTCGTTCCATGTGAGATTATTCCGAGGAGCAGTGTTTTCGGTTTTGACGTCATCATGTTCACACACTTCTCAATGTGCGCAAACACATTCCTGTACACTTGAAGTTTCGATTTCTTCCGCGTCAGCACAAATAAGTTCCCAGGGTACACCTCAAACTGAAGGGCCCGGGCAAGGTCGTAAAACTGAGCTGCTCCCACAGGAATATTCCGTCCGTTGTCGACTTTGGCTCCTTTGAATCCATTAGCTTCCACTCGGAGGTAGGTGATGCACGTGGCAAGGCCATTTCGTGAACCCTCACGAATGTCTAGCAAAAAGGAGTCACCGCTGCCTGCATGGTGTTCCACCGTGAGTTGGAAGGATGGTGATCGGTTACATAAACCTTGCCGGTTCCTAGACCTGCAGTAAACGTATGCGTCCGAACACGCAGTTTGCGCCCACTGACGGGCGTCCATGGTGCGAGTGTTGGCCGCCTCGGCGGCCCGCTTTTCCTTTTTTGTGGTGCACAGGAGGGACATCAGAATGTGGTGCGCCGATAGCGTAACCACGGTGGCTCCGTCGGCGGCGGAACTTATGCGAATGTACTGGAAGCCGGCGTTGGGGAGCACTTGGGATCCCCGACTCGACTCGATAAACATCTGCGGGAAGACGGACTGGGGTGACCCGTATTTGTTGCCGAACACGTGATGAATCCCCTCCACCATGATATTAAAAAGATAGTTTTTGGTCTCGCTTGCAGTCGGAAGGTCACCAGTCGAGCTTGCGCCACCTCCACCATTTTCCACCAACATTGTCGTCTCGTACACAATCGCAGGATTCATGTACAGGTAGAGAATGACGATGGAGTTGTTGTCGTCAGCGAAAGCCTGCACGTCCTTCAGACTCTTAATCATTTCCTCCTTTGAGGGGTTCATCAACGTGTGTATATCCTGCGGCTGACAAGCGAACATGTGCTCCATGTGGTGACGTATCCGTCGCACGTTGTGGTCCACCTTTTCCCGCGTTGACGCCAGTCGCCCTTCGTTCGTGTACTGGATCAACTTGTGCAACTCCGTTGTGCTGAATTTCTTGTCGAAGTCTGACTTTGGATCAGCGTTGACGACTTCGTGCGATGATGACCCATTCGCTGGCGGTAAAGAGCTGTCTAGCATTCTGCTGGCCTCTGCGATGTCCCGTCCCTCTAATTTGTGCCTGAACGCAGTGATGATGGCCCGCTCGTTCGTAATCTGTGGGATAACGAGAACATCAACAACTCACTTTGTACGTCGGTCGGTATACGGGCCACCCAAAACCAAACTACTACTAGCATTTCTGCGTACCTCCGTGAAAAACCACACGAGAGCGACATGTAAAGGCTTCTTTTCCACTCCTCGAACCATGTGGTTTGTGACATCGAACGGGTGTTTTGCCTCCATGTACAGAGGAGTGACTGTAGCAGCTTGCTCTGGTGACGACTCCCTTTCCTCGGCCGTTGTTATTTGCTCATTGGTTGGTGGACCGTTGTTGACTGGCGGGCAGCACTCCTGGAACACGGCTGCCTCCACAAGTCCAGACTGTTCCTTCTCGTAGGCCAGCTCTGCCAGCATGTGTGAAACGTCTGCGACGCCCTTTTTCGAAAGGTCCATGACGTCTACTGCTCCGGGTACGGTCGTCGTCGACTGGACTTCAACCACGGGGGTCCCACTCCGTCGTCGACGAGGAGGTGTCGTCGTCACCACACTGTCGACCGTTTGTTGCGCCGAGCCTGACGAAGAAGGCCTCGTGCCTATAACACAAACGCGCTCACCATTAAGGTATATTATAATTACCATGTAAGGTAATTATAAATAATAGTAGTAGTGTAATAAATATACTACTCGGACCAGCGTTGTCCTGGCCGTTGTCGACCTTCTGGCGTTTCCTCGGACTTGTTGGCGATGATGGAGACGGTGCTGGTCGCTCCCCCTCCGGTCGCTCGTTGACTCCACTGCTAGGAGGAGGAGGTTTGCTTGGAACGTTCTTCTTACTGAACCTCCTGATCACTCGACGAGGAGCGCCTTCCCTTGCCAACGATGTCGAGGGACGTGGCTCGTGCACTACTTCGGAACTCCTGCCCCGAATCTCGTCCTCCCCTCCAGGATTTCCTCGAGGTCGGCTTGCCTCGAGGTCCTTGCCTGTCGTCACGTTGAGCTGTGTACTGCCACCACTCTGCCTACTCCGGTTTCTCCAGACGAAGGGGGAGTTCTCGCTGAGCAGCAGTTGCTGACCCGCGGGCACGTATTTCGTCGTCCACATGCCGACCTGGTAGACGTTGCAGGTGCAGACGCAGCGAAGTCGCACGTTGACTCTGCTCGCGTCCTTGGTGGTGGACAAGAACGCCGTCGGGGCGAGCTGACCTCGAAACGGGTTGATGATGACCCACTCGTTGCGTTCGAGGTGGCCTCGGTTGATCGTCGCCCGGGCCGCAACCGTGTTAGTGGGGAAAACTTTGATCCCGTTCAGTTTATTCACTCCTTGTGAATTAGCTTCAGAGTCCATTGTGAGGAGCTCCTCGAGAGTTCGCTCGAAACTCCCCGCGTACACCGCCACGAAAGTGTGCGCAGGAATGGGATGCGCCGCGTACAGTCCCAGTCCCTTTGCCACGTGCTCGAGCCCGCTCTGGTCTGCACACCGGCCAACGTAGAGGGGGTACACCATGTTGTCCCGTACCGCTGTGTTCCCGCACGTCTGCTCGTGCGAACTGAAATACAGACAGAGGTCGTTGAGCTTGGATCGTGAGCCGTGCAGCAGTATACTACATACTACACAAAAAATCTCTCACAGTTGTACGTGCTCACCATTCGTGAGTTGTCCAGTGATGACAGAGACCACCCTTGAGACATGAGCTCCCGGCGTGGCACCCACAGTCGTACCTCATCGGCGGGGCGGACTCGTCCCGTTTTCGGATGACCTGCTTTATCTTCCCCCGCAGCTGGCACTCCTTCTTCATGGTGAACACATCCCCAAATCCGGTCTCGACAAGGTCAACTCTGTTGGAGGGACGTGCAAAGTCGTGCGTTCCGGAAACGACGACCTTCTCCGCCACACCCCTCTCATTTTCCAACAGGTAGAGGTCCCGGCTGTGACCCCTGGGTGGCTCTCTTGTGCCCAACTGCTTACACGCGTCCACGATGGTGATGAGCTGGAGGGGAGCAGTAGTAGTAGGAGTAGTAGAAGTAGTAGTGGTTTGTTGAGGAGAGGACTTGCGACTCCGGTGTCGAAACACTGGTGTCGTTGTGAAATGCTCGCTGGTGAGGGGCGTCACCAGTCGGGCGGCTTTCATACCGAGAAGTGAACTCATTTTATCGCTTTATAATTTGGGAACCGTGCAGTACGGCGCTGAAGTTTATCTGTCAGTAAAAAAGGGAAGTAAAAAGCTCTGCTGAGTCTGAAAATGGTGAAAGAAAGAAATAGATGTAGTGAAATGAAGCAACTTGTGATTTTGTCAACCAATTTGCGGAAATGGTGAAAACACCTGTGTACATTATGTGGTTACAAGGCAACCAGCCCACGCCAACTGCTATAACTACTGCTAATCTTCCACTTGCCCATACGAATGTTGGACCATATCGGTGACCAGAGTGTGTGCCAGCAATGAAAGTTATGATTTCGGCCATTATCAGTCATCCCGTTCATTGTACAAGTCTGCTTCACATTTCCTACTGAATTACCATCGTTTTGCAACATTTTCCCAGCAGTTCCAACACATTCATCATTACGCCACCAAAAGTGAATAGTAATCTATCACTGCGAGCGTAGTCTGCTTCACATTTCCTACTGAATTACCATCGTTTTGCAACATTTTCCCAGCAGTTCCAACACATTCATCATTACGCCACCAAAAGTGAATAGTAATCTATCACTGCGAGTGAATTGCTTAGTAATACGAGATCTGAAGCAACTCGAGCACGTGTGGATGTCGAGCTGAAATCACTTTTATGCGATTCCATTGTTGTAGCGATAGGAGTGGGGGAGGGGTGAAATTTTCTGGTCTTGTGCTACCCTCTGACCACCCCTCTTATCACTACATCCAATTGACTCGGTGCTCCATATTGAAAGGGGTTAAGCAATGAAAGGCTCGACCAAGAATGAGAGTAAATCACGAACAAGTACAAATCGTACAACAACCACGAAATAAAAATAGTCTCAACAGCAAAAGGAAATTGACTTTGGCCAATACGTACAATTTTGGTTTCGTGTTCGAAGGCAAAGTGCTTCATTCAAGACGAACAAGCAATGAGAACTTCTTAGCTATGACTATGCACTTAAACCAGTGTTTAGAATTGACTAATGACGAAAGGAAATGACCGAAGACCTTTGAGCTCGTAGCTACCGATTACCGAAAGATAGTCAACATATTGATATAGAACAACTTTGGCCAGAATGCACTTGGATTAGGAAAACCTTTCCTCGTACGGATTCGTCGGGCACGGTAAAATGGCGGCGCGGGATGATAAGCACTTTCTCCTCTCTCGTTCCTGGAAACGCGATGTATGAAAGCTCGACTAGCAAGTAGACTCCTTCCTCCTCGAAGTAGAACCCAATCAAGGCATTACGCGAAGGGCTGTGCTTTGTAAACAATGTTGCACAACCACCATTAGACTTTTGCCTGTCTCTGCACCAATTAGTACTACCTCATCATACCTCAACAAATGCATGAAAATATTATGTTGTTGGACTTACGTATGATAACCCCTTCACAAAGCTATTCCTAAAATCTAGTGACTTTACTAATTTTCTATTCCTAAAATTGCGTTACTAATTAAACACTGCACTTCACTCAGAAGATCCCCCAAAACTCTTGTACAAAACTAATGCTGTCAATAGTGAAGCTTACCATTTCTTGATGCTGCCACACTTTGAGTTCCTGGCGATGAAAATTACCTATCTATACCTAATTTTTAATTTGCCACCTATCCATCCAGTCTAAAAATAAATCGAATGTTGGCATTTTTTGTAAAATATCGAGTTCACCACCATCGAGTCTTTGTTCAATGAAGTCACTTGTCCAGAGTCGAGGACAAGTAGCATCGATCCCACAAATTAGCATAAAGAACCATTTTGCTCATGGCCATTGTCTTTTGTGTGTAAGACCCATAGTTCACACGAAACTACGCTAAAAAGCAATTTGGCAAATCGCAGCTCATACATCATTCCTCGATACACGTACGTACATAGCTCACATATTGCGGAAGCTTCACCCACGAGCTGTGAGAGACCGGATTCCGTACAAAGTACAAATGTGTCAAGATGGGGCAATATGACTCGGCGAAAAACAAACTCCTGTGACCCGAAAACTCTTGTGAATGTAAACTCTTGTAGATTGTGAACTGATGTGAATTCTCCCGTCACAACCGTTATCGCATTTCTTGCATAAATTTGTATACGTAAATCAACTTACTCATACTTACACCAACTTACATCAACTCACTTAATCATAACTTTGTGTTATAAAACATTTTTCCAGATATTCTGCTCGATTCTTCTTCAAAATTGCATAAACTAATCATCCCCATATTTTCTTTGTTTTTATCCATTTTCCACCAATTTTGTCCATCTTCAGCCGTTTTCAGCCATTTTCATTCGTTTTCTTCCACTTGGCTGGCTAAGCGGACGAAATCGTTTTCATCCATGGCTATTTAACATGTCTGCTTGCCGGGTCAAAGAAAAGTACTACAGTAGTCAGCTCAAAAATGCTGATTAATTGCACAGCAAGTACAAAGTAGGTCAAAAAGCTCAGAGCTATTTGAAGATAATCTAGTTCTATACCTGTAGAATTAGAGATTGCTTGAAAACACGCGTCATGACGTCTGTGAATACGCACATAATATGACTTTTTTATTATTATAAACGAGTGTAATTCAACGTATTAGCTGACACTATAACGCAAAATAGTATGGAATTAAAAGCGTGTACAACTGTATTTTGCTGTAGTAAGTGGTATAGAAGAAAAATTGGACGTGGATGTATCATTGGTGTATGGACTGACTCCAAAGAAAGTAAAAAAGGTGGAGAAAGGGCGTCTTCGATGGTGTACGGTATGATGTACGGTACGGTATGTATGATATGCCATCAAACATGGACCTACAACCAGCACACCCGATCACCACCATTCGTACTTCAGATAAAATCTTCCAAAGAGTCAAAAAACCGGTGCTACTTATTACCAGTCTTACCCGGAGATGTCTTCCCCCATCTGATTGCTGCTGCGACCACGACCACCGAGACGGAGCCGAATCACCAGAGCTGCCAGAGCTGTCCAACCTGCCGTACTGGAAGGCCTCTGCCCGTTATGGCTGCCACCACACGGGTCGGAAGCGTTCACTCTTGAGAGGGTCCGACCACTGCCAGTGGCACGTACGCCGGGTGACTCCGCGTAGGCACGTACGCCTCCCTCACTCTCACGGATCTCGTCAACACAGTGCATTGATTCGCCCGTACTCCACAAGCGGTAAACGCCGACGGTACTCACCCGCAATTGACTGTGCAAGCCTTACGGCTCGCTATTTCACCTTGAAAAAATCGTTTAAAAATGCCTCGTCAACTTGCCACTGGATTGAGCTGGAAAGTCAATCGGCACGTACAACGCGTCGCGACGACACAAAATATTATGGTCTGTATATAGTGATTTGCATAAAAAGAACTTCCGTTGATCACCATGGACCAGCTTCGCTTAAATCTGGCAACGTGAGCCCATCCATATCAATCGATAAGCATGTCGTGTACATGTGAATCACGTACTATGTAGATTGTTTTTTCGCGAACTCCATTTCATTATTGACCATTGGCGTGCTTGATTTCCCTGGAGTTCGCGTTTGTCTTCATATTAGTGACAAAAGACACTCTCTCCGGCGGGCCTTTTTTTGTACTTCATGTATCGGTATAAAATCAAGGGAAAAAAGTGCGAATTGTCGCCACTGTTTTTTACAGGAGCAAGAAAAAACTTTGTAATTATGGATCTATGTTTGATTATGGACGTATAGTTTACTTAAGGTTAGTTAACGTTTCTTCAAAAATGGACAGGGCTAAATTTGCAAGGTCCGAAAACACCAAACCTACTTGTTATCGCTGACCTGTAGGTTACTAGCTGCATTTTTTTGAGGATTCTTATTCATACTACAACGCCCGAAACACTGCACGGTAAGTGCGCAGAGGATAATTTTCACACTGCAGTGTCCCGTGTAATATTTCGCCCATAACCACTCCTCCAGGTTTTGTCGTACGCGAATGCTCCAAACAAATTTTGATTTAAAATTTGACCTCATATGCATTGCCCAAAGAATGCATTCATATACATTCACCCCAAAAAGAAGCCAAATTCACTTTCATCTACGGGGACGGAATATGGAGTGCCAATTGTGGACGAGGGGACTTTCATTTTCCAAGCCATGTTTTCTCCCTCCACACACCTTACCAGACAAACTCAAGTGGAGCCTCCCGAACCACACGTGCATACAAACTGAATTAGTGTCGACGTCTATAGCTAGTGTGCTGAATAGTCGTATCGTGAATGAACGAAAACGTACTCGCACAATTGGAGAGAGTCATGAAAAATGGTAATTCTCTAAAGGATGGAAACTGCAATCCATGTTTTTGAACAACGACGACGAGCCTATACCCGAGAAACCTTGCAGGTGATTAAATTACCCTCGTCATTAAAAGCTCCTCTCTACTTATTAGTCTCATTTGTCACTACTACTTTAGTCAGTGTCAGTTACACCTGTCACTTTCAAATCTCACCGATAATACAACGCTGTAATTTTATTAACCAGAGGAAATGGTAACCTTTAGTACATAGAGTCAGAGTAACAATCAATTAAAGGATAAACGATTATTAAACAACTGGGATCGGTCAGATGTACGTATCTTTTCGAACTGACGAACGTCTAGCCGAAACTTTTATAAAGCAGGCGAGCTATTCCAGCTTCCTCAAACCTAATTGACACAATAAATAGACAAATAAATTAACAGTCAACGGCTTCGATGGCATTAATCAAGTAAGCATTCTGTTTTCGAAATACTCACGCTTGCATTAACAATTACCAGTAAATGAATTGTCAAGGGTATCAATCAATTAGCATTATTAATGGGCTAATTAATACTCCCTGAATGACGAGTAAGGTCTGACAAGTCCACCAAAGCACCTTATAATTTAACATGTCGTCCACTGAAAACGAAAATGAAATTATTGCACGGTAGTATGCAATACGATGCAAATTACACACTTTGTCGTGTCGTTTTTTTCGTCGCTTAAGTGAGCCTTTACTAGTCGCAGTGGAATGAACACACTTAATGAGCTCACATAATGAACTAAATTATTACATTATTAGGAAGAAGTTAAAAGCACCGTAGAATTTACAAGCTCATAGGAGCTACTACGTCGTTGTTTCTTGCCGAATTCCGGTTTCACGGGCGCCACCGACTTTCGCTCGCTTCACTCGATTGCCATCGGCGTCCACCTTCCAACCCTTGCACTTGTGCTTTGTCAGGAACCCGTAGGTGAGGTCGATTCCGCAGCCGGGACACTCGGTTTGCTGGGCGTGGGCTTGACGACAGTGCTTGAGGTAGCCGCCTGCGAATAGCGTCACCACCAAATTACCATCTCGTTAGAATCTTGAGACTACTATGATCAATCATTTAAGAATAAATGCACATCAGCATCAATTGACTCACACTTGCTGGCGTATGACTTGTTGCACGTTGAGCATATAATCGACTCTTCACTGAGGTGCCGCTTGAAGTCGTGAAGCCTGCCGAACACTCTTCCGCATATTTCCCTCCCTTCGGCGTGCCTCTGCACGCACCGGAGCCGACTCCGACGGTTCTCACCGTCTCCCACAACGATCACTTCAAAATTGCCTTGCCCGAGACTCTGCTCCAAGGTTTTTAAACTTTCCAGCTCTACCACAATTTAAAAGAAACATTACTACAATCTACTAAATTTGTTAAATCACCTAATCTACTAAAGATATTCTTATCCAAAGTGACAATTGATGAGATTGATATTGGAGTGATTACTTCGGCGTCGAGGTCGCAGTCCCTGTGTCAGCTCAAACGTCGTTGAGGAGGTTGCTGGTAGTAGCTCAAACGTCGTTGAGGAGATTGGTAGTAGCTCAAACGTCGTTGAGGAGGTTGCTGGTAGTAGCTCAAACGTCATAGAGGTTGCTGGTGGAGGCTCAAGCGTCATAGAGGTTGCTGGTGGAGGCTCAAACGTCGTCGAGGAGGTTGCTGGTGGAGGCTCAAACGTCGTTGAGGTGGTTGGTGGAGGCTCATACGTCGTCGAGGTTGCTGGTGGAGGCTCAAACGTCGTTGAGGTGGTTGGTGGAGGTTCAAACGTCGTTGAGGTGGTTGGTGGAGGGTCTCCCCTTGGAACTTCCCCGAAGTCGGAGAGAAGTGATGGGTTCGTCTGGGGAACGAAGAGATGATGGTCCTCCTCAGAGGTCGTGAGCCCGCTGCTGCAACGACGGATGGCTTCTTCGAGTTGGAGAAGGGCGCGACCATCCTCCGCCAGTCGTGCCAATGCCTCCGACTGAGCACCGCTAAGCTCCGCGTGGAGGGCGGCAAGCACGAGTTTGTATTGCTCGGCGGTGAACACGAGTCGGCCGAGGCCCTCGCAGACGCACAGCTTCGTGGCAAGCTCGCCGCGCACGTCGAGGAAGTGCCAACGGTTGTCCACGTAGTTGATGGCACTGCCGACGCTCTTCGTGCTGGAAAAGCCCTGGTGCGGTGCGGTTCCGCGGAGCAGAATGAGATCGCCCGCCTCCTGCACAATTACCCGAAACCGGATTCCGTACTCCATCAGCAGTCGGGGTGCAACGAAGCAAACCTGCACAGCACACACAAAATGCCTTGACATTGCCACGCCCATAATATTTATCTCGTTTACAAATACCAGAAAGTCTGCTACCTTATGCTGAAGAAAGTCTGGACAGCCGTCGAAAGAATGCTCCTCTCCTTCCCGATTCAGGTGAGCCAAACTAGAGCTCAGCTTGCCAGCGTCGTCGGCGTGGACGACGAACCACACCTTTCTCCCCATCGAGAGGTAGTTGGCCGAGCCCAGCAGCATGTCCTCGCGGTGCAAGCAAAACAGGGCGCCTTTTAACACGAGGAAAACAAACGTCACCACCGAACATCAAGTCAAAAGTTATTATCAATAGTACTTATAGTTATTATCAACCAGCAGCGAGCAATAGTTGTGTGGGTACCTTGAACTCCGACGTAGTAGAACGGCGTCGTGATCCCGCTCGCCGACTGTCCCATTGCCTGCAGAGGGTCGATCAACGACGAGAAGTCGTGAATCCCGCACGCGACCTTGCTCTTCTTTCCCCCGGGCATCCGATCACCCGCAGAGTACACCACCCCGTCCCAAAAAACCGAGGGCTGACGAGAGTCTCCATCCTGTTCTTCTGAGTTGAGCGCTCCCAGGATGTCGTCCAAAAAGGAGGCCTCCTCCTTTCCCTCGTGCGGTTTCCACTGGTAGCAGGACTTCCTCACATTTTGCATCCGGATGACGCCGGGCTCAGTGACCCTGTACGACTGCGTGTCAAACCGACTCAGTTTGGTCACCATCCTCACACTGTCGTCGAGGGACTGAGTCGCTGGAACTCGATCCAAGACTCTCAGCTGCACAAATGTAAAACAAAAGTAAAAATAAGCATTATTTTTTATCAGCAGCTGTTGCGGTCTTGAGATCGATTAAGTTCATTACTCATTACCTTGAGACAATCCCCACGGTCCTGCAGATCGCGGTCCAGTTTCGCTGAGAGCCGGCAGAGGTTATCCAGTTCGGATCGCCTAATGGTCGCGTCCGCCTCCGTCTGGATTTCGTACGCACCCCCGCAATGGATCCTCAGTGCAGCGAGAGCAGTGTCGCTGATGCGGGACTCCATTTCATGCTCAACTGTCAAAACTGTCAGTCCAAACTACTACACACAGTCAAAACAACAACAACAGTCAAAAATCAATTCTCTGTAGTATAGCACATTACAACCTGCTCATCAACCTGTCCAAACATAACACCACCACCACCAACACAACTCCCCTGTTTGCTTAAAAGCAGGGATGGGAACAATTACACATTACATTAATCGATTACTGTAAGTAATTGGTAATTAGTAATTGATAAGGTCGAGCAACTACAAAATGTAATTTGTAATTGCAATTCTTTAAAATAAGAAATGTAATTGGTAATTAAAATTTTGTCAAAACGGGGGGCAATCGATTACATTTCAACGCAGTACGCTTGAGGTGACTGCACTGGACTGTAGATCTCGAATCCGT
>JAHZMW010002313.1:0-11556 GCA_027743745.1 Alloscopus bannaensis | reverse complement strand
ATGGTTTTTGGCTATTTGTTAGTATTATCTTAACCACAGCCTACCGAGGGGAAAACTTTTCCGATCTTATCAGCATTACTTCAGAATCGTACCAGAGGTGGGGTGTATTTGGAGAACTCCATAATTTCACGTTATTTCTTTCAACACAAGAAGGGGATTTCAGAAATGGTCCTCATTTTGACTACGACATAGGGATGTACAAGGAGCAGTCAGGGAAGGAGAATTGGACCAGTGCAATAGGTATTACATTCGGGAATATCCCGAGCCCAAGTCTGGATGAAGTGGAGCTGGATAAGCTCATTGAGCGGATTGGGAATTGTAATCGCACTGCTTATGTTTCCTTTGCCTCACATATTACAAGTACCATTTATGGCCTTTCTAAGAAGCCCAACTTGACGGATTTAGTAAAGCAGCCAATTTATTCTGGAAACGATGGCGTGTTTCAAAATTTCAAGACATTTTACCACAGTAAATTTGCAGGGTTGTATATGTACAGGAAGATGAGTTATTTGGCCAATTCGGGCATTTACTTATTCTGGAAAAAGCATTTGGAGCTTGGAGGCGGCGCTCCATTACCAAATTCAGAAGAATATTTCATCAGTCAAGGAGAAGTCTCTTTCGCTTCAATCAAATCTTGTAACCATATTTTGTATTTCAGGCGTTGGGTTTTTAGTGGCAGCTTTTGTTTTACTTGTAGAATTGAAGGGTAAGTGTGGAAATAAACAAAATCAAGAGGAAATAATCAAAATCGAGTGCAGAAAAAAGTTTAATAGCTTACTTACTGTATTCTATAAGGCAGAAATCAGAGAATAATATCAATTGTAATCATGTTAATTTAGTAAATAATGTAAATTATGTGTAATTATAACTTTTATGAAATGTGTGAATAAAATTTTATTATTAAACAGTGTAAAAATTTATACATCGTAATTTATCCGTGGATGAATAATTTAGTTGTCTGTTCGGGCTGGGCTATAGAAAAGTTTTTACAATAAAAATCATCATCGTATCATAGGTCACTCATACATTTTTAGTTATATAATAATATATATGTGAAAACTATTGGCTATACATTCCTACATTTGTTTCAGTCTAAGTCAGGTCATACAGAATTTTGAACACTTCAGAATGGTACCAACGTAATCATGCGGCTTCATGTACTAACTACCCGAGTTCCCTTTCTTCGGTAAAAATAAAATTGGCGACCGTCGACAGGTTCCGCATCCACCAGTCTATTGGGAACATTGCATCGTAATGTCTTCAAATTTGGCAACAGCTCCCAAATGTTGGATTCAGACATAAAGCTGAAGTATCCAACAAAATTGATCACTTTATCCGCAGCAGTTATTTCGTCCTTTAGAAGAACAACGTTCAGACATTGTAAAGAGGTTAATGGTAGTATACAATCGAGTAGAACAGACGATCCAAATACAATTTTTAATTCCTGCAGGCACTTTACGTTAAGCCGCAAATCATGAGAGGAAAATGCTGGATTTGTCTCATCATCATAAATCTCCACACTTAAACAGTGGAGTGTTGTACTAAATTGTTCTAAACTGCGAAATATCTGTTGCAAATCATGATGCTCTCTTCCAAAATTAAGGGTGAGACGTAAAGTATGAAGAGGCCACTGAACACTTTGAGGTTGACTGAGAGAAGTGTCACTCACACGCAAGACTTTGATTTTTCTCAGAAGACTGAGACGCAATACTTCCGTGTCTCCAGGCTCATTCTCCCCAACGTCCAGTCTTTCAAGTGAGTGTTCACAAGAAGTAATTAATTCATTTACAACCCGTTTGGTTGCACCTACACATTCAAGAAGAATCAACTTGGTTAGCGACAAATGAGGCGGGACACCGGGCACCTCCATTCCCAACACCGATAATCTCAACGACATCAAATTGGGCATTAGCTGCAAAACAGCGCACATATTGTTATATATAAGCTGCCCTGACTCAGGTGAGACTGCTGCGAGCGCAAGGTTGCAGTGCCAAATTTCCTTTCCGAAAATTCCCAATAGATTCTTCAAGCGTTTCCAAAATTCAGTAGTCTCCTCTTGTCCATCAAGCGTGTCTTCAATTCCAATTCCTCGGGTTACAAATGGCTGATGTGATAACGTCATCCTCTGCAAATATTCTTGAATCATCTCTGGAGATTCGGCAGCCCTAAACCACGGTTGGAAGGTATACGCAATGCCTGAATAGTAATTGAGACAGTCGTCCATGTGACTTGGGTGCTTCTGCAGAAATTCGTCCACTGCAAATTTCCAGCGTTTGCAAACTCTTCGACATTCCAGAAAGTCTATTTCACCATCCCTTTCCACCAACAACGAAATTACCTAAACATCAACATTAATTTTTAAAATAACAATAAAAGGTAAATTCTTTTGATCATTGTAAATACTAAATTGTATTGAATTTTAAAAACATTAAAATAGTAGTTTTCTTTTGTCTCACCTTTTGAAACAAATAAGTCGCTCTAAACGGTTCAAGGAAGTCTCTCCACACTTTGGAAGCCTTTGTACAGTTAATCAAGTCATCACAATCTTGAAGGTGTTGAAAAATGACATTCCAAACCTGAAATGTTCGACAACAAAAACAGTCAAGTTCGGAGCCAAATTACAGACATTCAATGAATCCAACAATCCATACATTCCTTCATCAACTTACTATTAGAAAAGTGTGCTAAAGAATAATTCAGAAAAATATTCAATACACATCAATAAAAAACTCACCTCCAAAGGAAAGATTTCCTTCGGTCCAACTGCCGATGCGGATGATGAGTTCATTCTGCAAAATCTAATTTGCTTTACTTTGTTCACTGATGAAATTCCATTAGGACAATTGTATGAAAAATCGGTCAGCGTAAATACACTTTGTTCTCCTCCGTTTTCAAATAAAAGTTGTAATAAACCACTATAATAATAATGTAATAATAATTGGCTTGTAATAAGTTGTAATCTTCCTTTTCAACACCTGAAACCTACATTTTATTCAGAATCTGGACAAGCACAATGCAATTTAGTCGGTAACGTTGGAATGAGTGTGTTTTGTTGTTGATACTTTTCAATTTGATTGATACTGTTACAATCGCCCTCCAGAGAGATTCCAGATGAGCTCGTGACAAAAGCAAAAAAACAGGAAAATGTATGCGTATGTATAGATTATCATGTTCGCATGCACAAGAGGTGAGCATTTTTTCATCATAGGTTGGCAATGCAATGCATGCGGCACTAAACTACACAAGCTGCATGCATGTAAGAATTTTTTTATGAACAGAGCGATATGAAGGAGTGAGGACTTGAAGCAAGTTGGTTGTTGTAGTTTATCTTCGAATCAGTCAAATTTTAATTGAGTTTCGCTTTGCTTTTCTTGGAGGAACTAGACTTTCCTCCTTGACAGAAAATGGTCGTAATGATTTTGCAGAGGAGAAATGCGACAAGTGCCACAACTCCGAGGAGACTGGTCACGACAAAGGCCCACACATCGATTTGTCGTTTTATCCACCAAGGCTGTTTCACCCCCGGGGGTACGAGGTACTCATGAATGTTGTCGTTACGGATGACGAATTCTGTCCACCACAATGCGGTGTGCAAGGGTTGGGCGGGGCGTTTTTTGAACATTAATGACAAGACCTTCATCCCCTCGCGGTACCTGTCAAAATATTGAGCATACCTCAGCGGTACAAGGGCTTGGCAGCAAATAGAGATGTTATGATATGGATGAAATAACTTTACAAACTTGTCGTTATGCAAAATCTCTGAAATTGCGTGCTCCAGTTCATGTGCCTTCAAAGTAAGGATTTCCAACTGGAGACCTGCCCCTTTCTCAACGAGTGTCGCTGCGTTGAGGTCTTGGTCGCCCATAATTGGAATGGAAATGGTGGGCACTCCAAAGTAAATTGCTTCGGCTGTCGATCCCATTCCAGAGTGTGTAATGAACGCTTGAATTAAGGAATGAGCTGCAAAAAAGTAGGCATATAATATAAGGACTGGAAATTCGGCAAATACATTTTGAAACATGAGGTTAATTTTAAAAATTAAATCATACCCAACAGCGTCTGCTGAGGTGCCCACTTCGTTACGTAAACATTACTGGGCAAATCGCCCTTGATTTCTGTCGCCGACTTCCAAACGAATTGAATGTCTGGGAATTTTCTCAGTGCATTTATGAACTCCTTCTGAACATGAAGATCAAACATTGTGAACTCGGCAACTGTTCCGAAGCTGATGTACACGAAACCCTTCTTGCTTTTCCGGATGAAGTTGTCCATTTCCTGGAGAAAACATTACCGAATTACTTTCTCTGGTAAACCATGCATTTTTGCATTTTCTTTGTCTATACTCATAACACTGCATTTTTACCTGAGGTAACCGTTTCAAATTCTTCTCATTCACCACTACTCCTCCAATAGGAATGACATGAGGAGGATATGACCTCGGGTAGTCCAGCGTGAAATGAGTGGTAACGAGAACAAGACTCGCATTGTTCTCAATGTCTTTAAATTTGGGAAGGTTGTCAATGCCCAAACCCTTTCTTGTCATTTCTTCTAACTGCGGAAAATACATGTGCTCTCGAACCAAGGTGTAAACTACTGGATTCAAAGCATTGGCGACTCGTTGCCAAAATGTCATTTTTGGTCCTGCCGGTATATGTAGACCAACATCCGGAACTGACGCACTTTCGTCAGGCACTCCAAAGGCATCCACAAAAGAGGGCCAGGAGGTCGTTGTGCTGTATACAATTAGCTTCGCGTTGTAGTAATGGACGAGTCCGTAAGAGCATTCGTTGAGCACAACCTCCGAAACAATGACATCAAAATGAGACGACTTGATCCACTCGACGTACTCCGGGTCAGCGTACAAAAGTTGGCAGGCCTGTGCGCCAAAATGTCGAAGGTCGTAAATGTCTTGGAGCCTGCGAAGAGCACCTGCCTTCCGACTCTCGTAGAAATTAAATTGCTCATCCCACGACCCCAGCTCTTCACTCCACTTCTTTGGAACGTAGAAGCGGAGGCCTGGCGTTTCCTCGAACCCGTCGAAAGAGAAGGGCGACATGAAAGTGACATTGTGGCCCTTTTCGAGAAGTCCTTCGACGTAGGACCACATAGAGATCCGGGTGCTCAGGGTGCCGACTGCGTTGAAAAACAGAATGTTCGCCGGTGCGCCAAACGGTGCCCATAACGTCAAAACGCAGAAAATCACTAGCATGCCTGTCCTACTTGGCTCCATTTTGTTATACAAGTGCACAAAATATTCTCTGAAACGGCTGGAAAACAGCTAGAAGCAAAACCAAGGGGGTATGAGGGTCCAAATGACAAATGATTTGGAACTTGCATTAACCGGCCTTGTCTGTCTTTCTGTCTGTGTGTGATAAGTGGCCCAGAGAGCATTGCACGTGAGTACTCCGATACATATTATCAATTTGGAACATTATCTTCAATTGGTCTTAATTTATCTGTGCATATGTCAAATCGTGTAATACTTCAAAGCGCGACCTTGACTTCCATACACCGTGTACATTATGCTATGTGTATTTTTAAGTCGGTTCGCCATAATCCACGTCAGAATTTTTTACGTCAGATTTATTTGGTTGAATCAAAGTAGATTACCAGTGGTATGTGATTACTCTCTTGGTACATTTCTAATCGTAATACATACTTGTGCAATTTCCATTAACTGTCTGCTGATCATTGTGATGATGACTAACAGCAATTGACGAGAATAAGCACGTTAAAATAATCAAGATCACCGGAAAATCATAGGGAAATAATCTGACTCTGGAATTAAAATTTCTGCTGGGTGTTGCTGCAGATCTGTTGTGACTGAGATGAGTACCAAGGTCTGTGAAACGCCTACCGAGCGCCACCACCAACAATTCCTTATTCAGGGGTTTCTAAACCCCTGGATGTGTACGAGTTGAATGCTGCAAATACACGTATTTTCAAGTGAACGCCATTGCATTACTTTCGTCACTACTGCCGACCTCTCAATCTGCTCCAATCCTGGAGGAGGAGCTCTCCCCCCTCCCCCCCACACCCTGTCAGGGCTAAAAACACTTATTTCCGGTTTTTTTCTGCCAGTTGTACAATGTACTTCTCACTGAAGCCAAATGGTTTCGCCTGTATCAAAAGACATTATAACAATAGTTAGTAGTTACAAGGGAATCTCTTTTCCTGTATCCCGTACCTGGGGAGTGGGAGAGGTTTGCATTGGTCACGAGAGGTGGAGATGACCTGACTGACTTTGGGTGGTTCAAAGACCTTCCATCCTTGGAAAACGGAAGGTCGTGAAAAGATTGGGCGAATCCGTAGAATCCCACCCGTTTATCCAAGTGGGCTACATGAAGATGCTTAACTTTTTCGCACCATTTCTGGAGAAGGGCGTTGCCCACTTAATCGAAAGTGGGATGTACCACGACAGGCAGAGGCAGGCGCAACGAGTACAGTCAGCACGGGCCATTCACTTTCCACAACACCATCCAGCGAAACCGAATAATGAACAAAAAACTGATACATACTTTTTGCTGCCATATTCGTAATGTTAAAAGAGGGGGGGGGGTTAAGGGTGTAAAAAATCGTTTTTTACCGAAGCTTTTTACTGTATGTATGCTCCCTTATGGAGAACGTCCTGGAACAATGATGATGATCACACAATTTGTTCATAAGAATGGAACATGCAGTCTGCATGGTGCAGAGCATTGGTATAATTTATATTCTTTACACCGTCTACAATGGACATAATGCAATGTGTATTTTTGAATCGGTTTGCCATAATCCACGTTAGTATTTTTTACGGTAGATTTACGTGATTGAAGTAGATTACCACTTACCAGTGATTTGTATGTAGACTCTTACATTTGGTATGTAACCAATTAGGTTAAAACACAATTTATGCCACCTATATTTTTCACACCATAAAGTAGTAAAGGAGCGCAACCAAATGTGACAAAGTGGTTTTCGAGTAGGGTTCATTGTCAAGGACCTTTACGTTCACCCCAAACCTTTGATACGATCAAATAAGCCTTTCGTAAACGAATTAGACGCAAGTAAGTACCGCAGCTGCATGTTTTTATTACTATCTCCTTCTCAAACAGATTAAAAATTACATTACTAACTTAAACCAGACAAAAAAAAGTCCAATACAAAATGAATTTTGCAGTACAACAATTATCTACACTCAACCTGGGCATTTTCATATCACTTTCTTCACTATTTCTGACCTCTCAACCTGCTCCGATCCTGGAGGAGGAGCTCAAGCCTGCCTTTCAGGGCTACAAACACTTATTTTCAGTTTTGTCGGCCAGTTGCACAGTGCACTTCTCAATGAAGCCTCATTCGAGAAAGGACCTTCACACAGCATTTTTCTCAACGTGTCTTCACTTCATAAGTCATCCCTGCGTCACACTTTATTCCTCCGCTTCTAAATTCCTAGAGAACCCTGAAAATTCATCCGCTCTTTTTCAGCTTCAAATGGAGTGGTTCTCAGAAATTAAAAATGGAAGCGCAGCACCAGCTTGGAATCCCTACGAGCCAGACAACCTTTTACCGATCTACTTCCCCGTTTTCCAGCCCCAAACGTATTCTCAAGTTTGCATCGTCCAACTTCCATCACTGCTCTCCAACCCCGCAAAATCGTCAGACAGAATCCTCTCCGCAATTGCTGGAGAACTGAGCGCCACTATAGCAGCCCCGCACTTCATTTTAATCCCACTTTCACCTCAGACATGTCTTAAAAATAACACCATTTTACTTCCACGGTACATCCGTTCTGCAGTTCTCGTCTTGAATGAAAGTGACTTCGAAAGCGTTGCTTTCATGGCTTGCATATCTTGCTTAGGAACGCAGCAAAGGATCACAGGGTATTTCGGTATGGGTTTCAACACCCGATTCACCAACCGCCCAATGCTTCTCATTCCCTTTCGAACAGACCACTCCTCCATCACTTATGTTGCTCAAATTAGCTATTTCTGGAACAAGCTTCAATCCAATCTCCACTCCCCACCGAAATCATCAAAGTCATCAACATTGAACTCAATTAGCCCATGTTACGAAACCAAGAATGATCCCAATTGCTTTCGGAACTCTATGGCGCTATTTATATACTCCAACTACAACTGCAGTGTTTTCTCGTGCAGCGACTATTTTCAAAACTTGGTGGATTACACACAGGGAACCTTAATCGAAAGGTTTAAAGGTGTACATGACACTTTGAATCCAAACACCGTGGCCCGACTTTTTACGCATCAAACACAGCCACAATTTGTTCATCATAGACTCACCCTGTTTTTTGGAGACCAGCACAAGAAGCTCTCGATCAACATGATGTGTCTCCTTCGACCTTTGGCTTGGAAGGTTTGGATTTGCATATGGATTTCTATCATTTGTCTTGGAGGAGTTCTAACGTTGACCAGAGTAAAGGATGGACTATTCTGGATTTTCGAAGTTCTCTTAGAAAACGGCGATAACCGGCGGGACGCAGTGGCTTCAAGTAATTTGATATCGATTCTGGGATGGATGATGACAGCCGTGTTTCTTCGGACCTTTTACACATTTTCGTTGTACTCCCTCATCACAAAGGAATCAGTCCCGGAACTTCCGTCAACCGTCGATGAGCTCCTGTTTAATACTTCGTTCCCTGTGCTGACCGGTGTTGGTAAAAAGGTTCTCTCAGTGAAGGACCACTTTGTAATCCCTCGAGGATCTAGGAACGTGTGGGAAGAGCAACAAATTTTTGAAAAGAGAATTCCGGCAAGTCGATACGTAAATTATTCAACTTGCCTAATCTCAACCGATGGATTTCACCAATCTGGCCCTAATCAAGTTCGCGTGACAGAATTATTTGAGACATTTCTCAAAAACCTTTCTAATTTCAACAATGACATTAGTTGTTACTTATTAGTGCCTCCAGGAAATCGAGGTGGATTAAAAACGGCTTCAACAGGGTGGTCAGTGAAACAGATGGAATATGAGTTTCTTCAGTATCCCTTATCTGGGGAGTGGGAGAAATTTGCATTGGTCACGACAGGAGGACATGGCCTGAGTGACTTTGGGTGGTTCAAGGACCTGCTGACCATCCTTGGAAATCGGAAGGTCGTGGAAAAATTGGGCGAATCCCACCCGTTTATCCAAGTGGGCTACATGAAGATGCATAACTTCTTCGCACCATTTCTGGAGAAGGGCGTTGCCCGCTTTATCGAAAGTGGGATGTACCACGACAGGCTGAGGCAGGCGCAACGAGTACAGTCAGCTTTTAAACTAAAGGAGTTCTTTGAAGGACTTTCCTCGAAAAGAAACTTGGTTCCAAGGTGGAACCACTTTGCAATCTTATTTGACAGGAATAATGTCAATAATTTGGAGCTGAGCGATGTTGCTCTTACGCCAATAAGTGTTGCGTCGATGAGAGTTGTTTGGGAGTTGTACCTGCTTCTTTTGTTCTTCAGCGTAATGGTAGTGGTACTGGAGAAAGGGGTCACCTTATGGAGAACGATCCGGAAGAGTGATGATGATCACACAATTTCACAATCTGCTGACGTTCCCGACATCCATTACATCAATGTTGCTCCTCGCCACTACAACTGGCCCCGTTTACGTGCTATTTTGAACTCGAAAGCAAAGTGGCGTCACGAAAAATACAGGCATACTGCTGACAAAAATAATTTTCATGCTACGTCCGATGATCCACGTTGAAATACCTACACAACAATTTTCAGTTTTATTCATCATTAGGCATTGGCTCCAAAAACACACAGTCACAGACGTATTCAACGTACATATGTATTCCTAATATTTTAAACTACAGAAAAATGTCAATAATTCTCGTTCTGTGGGTGTGCTTTTGCACTCAAATGGATAATAGTGTTCTTGGTATAACTATTGTGCAAACGTCACAAACGTTGAAATTAGTGCACACGTTTTCACCATGCACCATTCACTTTCCACAACACCTTCCAGCGAAACCGACTGAACAAAAAACGAATTCATACTTTTTGCAGGAGACGTTCAGAAGAATTTGCTTTCACCAGCAGAACTTCATTTGCGTTGCCCTCCACACGTCTGGGTCCTCTTCGAAAACTTGGAAATATCCTAAAAAATGTAAAGAGCCTCTGCTCTGCTTACAGGCAGAATGGGACAAGGGATTCCAAAACGGAAGTCGAGCACCTTCATGGAGCCCTTACGATCCCGAGTACCTGTTTCCAATATTTTCACACGTATTCCGCTCCCACAAGCACCGCCGTCCTTGCATTGTCCAATTACCTTTGACTGAGACGGTGGCCGGGAAAGGAATCCGGTTGGTGTCACCTCTAGTGGGTTCCGCATCGAAAAGAGTGGGCATGCCGGACTTTCTTCTAATTCCAACATCATCCCCTGCGTCTCCCCACCCGAGATTGAGCTTGCCACCCCTGATTCGATCAAAAGTAATTTTGATTCACAGGAAGGACCTAACTCTTCATATGGCATGCTTATCATGCCGAGACTACAGAAACGTGAAAAGACCTCCCCGAAATTTTGAACTTGTTCCATTACTTTCTCTCCCAAAATCAACAAAAGGCTGGGGACCCTCCCTCGAACAAGTGGAATTGTTCTGGTGGAACATGCACACAACTGTACAAGGATATAGTCAAGACGAAGCGTCATCAGATTACTGCAGAGACGCTCGGAAAGTGATCACAGAAGGTAACACAATTCAACTTGGAAGATGTTCGATAAAGTTCATCATGTGGAAGCACAATTGCACTACTCTCAACTGCATCCTTTACTTCAACGGTCTAATCACCCTTGAGGCTCCAATGATTGCCCATCATCCTCATAATCCACTTTATGAGAAAGTACCTTACTCCTACGGCCACGAATACGACAGATACATGTATACCTTGGTCGTCCCGCGGAAGACTCTCAAGCTCTTCTCTCTCCTCGAGCCGGTCCCATTGTCAGGGTGGATCTTCACCCTGCTCACCCTCCTTTCTTTACTGTTAGTTTTGTATTACGCGGGAATGAAGGAGGTCGTGTTGTGGGTCGTTGCAGTACTACTGGAACAGGGGGATGACTGCAAGACGTCCAGAAGAGGGGTGCATTTGCTGCTCATAATTCTTTGGCTTTTTGGCACTTACCTCCTGCGGAATATGTACACTTCAAACATGTACTCCGACTTTACAACAAGGCCGACGCCTTACTTGCCGTCGACACTTGGGGAACTCGTGAATTCACCGACGTATACTCCCATATTCCTAAACGTCGACGCCAACAGCCTTCACATAATTCTAAATAGGGTGACGAAAGAGGATAAAAAAATTCGCAGCACTTACATTGAGGGGACCCTGTTGCCGTACGAGAATCAAGAAAAAGCCTTGGCAAAGTACAGTTGTGTCGTGGCCGCTTCAGAGATGAAGCACTTCCTTCATAATCTCACTGACAGGAAGCACACTGTAAGATGCTCTGTTGGTTATCCATCCGCAGAGAGGTACGTCAAGTTACCCCAATTCGCCCTGATTTACGACAAATCGAGGAAATTGTATTGGATCAAGCACCTGATTTGGCGACTTCGTGAATGGAACAGCT
>JAHZMW010002312.1:0-10010 GCA_027743745.1 Alloscopus bannaensis | reverse complement strand
CAAAGACAACGACGCGACTGTAGGAATTATAAAAAATAATTCAAGTTATGTACATAATTTATTCCTTCAAAATTGATTCAGCATAAGTACAACTCTCATCGATCTTACATTTGTAAAATCTACAGAATACTGATGATCTAGGTGACCATCCGGCTTTGTTAAATATAACATCTATACTCACACCATTGGCAAAAGCCTTACTTGTAGAGGCATGTCTGAAACTATGACTTGAATACATATTTATATCGATAGCGGCTTCCGCTAAAAGACTTTTTAGCCAACGACTTAAAGTTTGTTTACAAACATTTTTGTATGGTTTTTCATAAAACAGAAACAAACCCATTTCCCCTGCCCGAAGAGGACTTGTACGACTTTTGTATTGTTCCAATGTGTGCACTGGACATATTTTGTTGTTGGGCCTAAACCGTTCTAATCTAATGAATGGCTGAGACTTTCCTGGTCTTGTTGTTTTCAAATTTGTTAAAATAGGAATGTGTAAGTAATCCTCGGTAATTTTTATATTATCTAATGAAATAACGGATAAGGTTTGTACTCTCTGCCCGCTCAGCAAGGCCAGAAGACCAATGGTTTTGTAACTCAAACGCTTCAGATCAAGTTGATCATTATTAGGCCAGGTCTTAAACAGATCTAAAATTCGAGAAGCGTCCCAAATGGAATCGTACTTCCGAGTCGGAGGCCTCTCTTTCCCTACAGATTTAACAAATCGTTCTACTAAACTATGGGAGCCTATAGTCTTTCCCTCGAAGAGTGGCAAAACTAAAGACAGCGATGACCTTGTAATATTAATACTACTGTAGCTTATACCCGTTTTGTACAAATGTGTTAAAAACTCTAGTACATCTACAACTGTAACCTCTAAAGGGTTTAAGTTTCGTTCTGAGCAATAACTCACCCACTTTTGTAAGGAACAGGCATACTGTTGTAGAGTTGACTTGGAACATGACTGTAGTAAAATCTTGGTGGTTTCTTCACTTAATCCCTTGCCTAAAAATGCCTGCTTCATAAAATTGCTGCCAGCAACTGTAGTGATTTCAGAGGGTGTCCTTTCCTAGAGAGAGGGCACATCAAGAGCCTTTTATCTGGACCTAATTTTATTATATTCGACTTTACCATTTTCATGCCCACAACTGGCGGCGTCAATGTACCAGGAATAATATTTTTCACATTGTGTGTTTAAGGAGGAAGCGAACAAATCAAATTTCGGCTTAAAAAATTGTGTACAAATCATGTCAAAATATTTTTGAGTTAATTTCCATTCGGAGTTATAGGCACTTCTCGACAAACTATCAGCAATCACGTTATCCTCACTTTTAATATACGAAGCGCTAATATAAATGTTGCGGTTTTCACACCAGCACCATATCCTTTTCGCAATTCTGTGCAGTTGTTCAGATTTGCATCCCCCAAACTTATTTAAATAAGCTATCACTGCCTTATTGTCAACTCTGAACAATATATTTAAATCGGCCTTTTCACTAGTGAAAAACAATAATGCCTTCTCTACAGCTAAAATTTCGAGCACATTAATATGTAATTTCTGCTCATCGTCGTTCCATACTCCTCGACATTTTCTATCCTGATAAGCAGCTCCCCAGCCTACATTGGATGCATCCGTAGCAATTATCATATCAGGGTCTATATACATTATCAAATTATAATTTGAGACGTGGGATTTCCACCACCTAACATCATCTAAAGCCTCATCTGATACAATCATTGTTTTCGAGAAGTCTTTACCCGTAACATCTAATGCAGCACATTTGTCTATTTCTAATTGCCGAGTGTACAGTTGCCCGTATCTCACACCCGGGCATGCTGCTACCATTGTACCCAGAACTTCTGCCACAAACTGGATACGATGTTCTCGATTAGATAACAACTTGGTACACATTTCCTGAATTTTTGTACATTTTCTTTCTGGTAAAGCAATTGTCATATTTTTACTATTGAATAGTAAACCTAAGTATTCAATCTCTGTAGTGGGCTCGAGTACAGATTTTGTTGAAATAGTAAATCCTAATTGCTCAAGCAAAGACGTCGTTTTCTTTACATTCCAACGACAGTCCTCGTACGACATTCCAAACAAAAGTAAATCATCTAAATAAATTACCGACAACAGACATTGTGATCTCAAATGTGTAACTACAACTTTAAGAAGCTTTGTGAAGGTTCTAGGACCTTCACCTAAACCAAAAGGAAGGCATTGGTATTCGTATATCTTATCATCCCAAATAAAGCGCAAAAACTTTTTGGAGTCGGTATGCATAGGTATTGCATGATAAGCGTCCTTTAAATCGACTTTGGCCATGAACATTCCTTGCTCTAGTAGCCGTGTTACCGTTCTCCAATCCTCCATTTTAAAATGCTCATACGTGACGTATTCATTAAGAGGCTTCAAATTAATTATGAGTCTATGACCACCATTTTGTTTAGGCACAGGGAACACATTGGAAATAAACTGGCCTTCAACGAAGTCAACAATTCTAATCGCCCCTGTTTCTAATAAATTATTAATTAAACCTTTAACAACAAGATTATCTGCGTTGGATAATGTGGGTGGTTTTGGTACTACAGCCTGAATTGGAATCGAGTTAAAATTAATACTCAGCCCTTCAACGATGTCTAATATTATCTTATCATTGGTGATTGTCAGCCATGACTCTCTGTGATAATATAAGCTTCCAGCTTTTTGTCTAACCGTATTTAAAATTGTTGGTTGTGGTTGAAGCGCGCTCTCTGCGCTCTGGGGAAAGCCCGTGTCCTCTGCCAAGATCCTCCGCGGCCCCAGGTTGACGGAGGACGATTGTAGTTTAAATGGGTTCCAGGGCGCTGAATCTGCATGTTTCCTCGACCTCTACCGTAGGGATGAAAACGAGCTTGTGGGAAGGAAGGCACGCGCAGAATGCTGCTAGCTGCTTTGGCTTCTTTTGAACACTGGTCCAAGTCGTCTCCAAACAGGAACTTCCCGGAGGGGATCTGATTTCCAGCCAACATGGCGTATTCCGGTTTGAGGATTGATCTTAGCCCCATTCGTCTTCGATGATTGATTTCCTGCATTGCAACAGCGATCGATTTTGCCGAGTCCAGAAGTGGCTTCAGAGCAGAGGACAACTTCTCTTTTGGGACACTGCTCAATACAGCCTCCATCACTTTTAGTTGGGCGACTTGTGCTCGAACCAAATTAAATTGTACGGCTTGACTTCTCACGTCATTTGTTTTCTCCTTCTGTGGGAGACGATTCCAGATTACTGGATTTACGGTTGGCACGCACAGGGTTTGACAATTTTCCGGGGTCTTGTATAAGTCCTTCCACGTGTTCATCGTCTCCTTTGACGGAGTGGACCCAACAACGGATGTAAATGCCTGAGCTGCGACGTCGTTAACCTTGGGCCCGAACTCGTGCTGACTTTCCAAGCCTTCCAGAATGGCTTGAAGTTCCTCCGACAAATCTTCGTCACCGTCTTCATTCGTGACCCCCACCGAATTTAGGACGGCGTCAAGCTCCGCATTGTCGCTTGTCTTTTCACTGCCTTGAGGCGGTGCCACCTCTTTGTTTGACTGATTCTGAGCAGTCCAATGGTTCACAACATTGCACAGTTGTTGAAGTGTAGAGGAATGGCTCGCCAAAATCTCATTCAATGACATTTCTTGTGAAGTTGATTGATCAGCTTGAGATTGACTGGCATTGGAAGAATTTTCCAAATTGACATTGAGTTTGTCTTCTTCCATTTTCTTTACTAAAAACGAATCCAAATAGTATTGGAAAATTATTGTGAGAGAACTGAGCTCACGTTTTGTACTGGAAGAACTGAGTCCAGATTTAATTTGTTCACTGACTGAGCAGTATTTTAATTGTGTTGTCAACACTTTCTTAATGGGAAGAACTGAGTCCCAAACTTCAATGGTTTTAACATTGAGAAAAAAGAGAAAACTTTTAGCACAACGTGCATTCTAACGTTTAGTTTCTGCTATTTTCCACGATAGCTTTCGCTTAAATTTGCCTTAAAGTGACACACATTAATTCAATAAGTGGCCGTTACTTAAATATGAGTTAAACTATTAACTTACCTGTTAATTACTCTTCGAAACCCGTTGATAAACTTGGACACGCACGACGAGCGGCAGTGAACTGCAGTCGAACCTCCTTCTACGGCCACGGAAAGAAGACTGAAGAGGAGACACGCACGGCAGTGGCATATATAGTGTGGAGAGATGTGTAGTCGGTTTCGTTTTTGTCTGTGAACATTGTGGAAGAATCTCCAGCTACGCCGCGGGAGCTTCAGAAAGTTAGTTCTGGTCGTAATTTAGGTTACGACCCAGAATGTCCTTAGGTGGCGCTGTGTAATCCATGTTTTGACTTGCTCTAATTTACTTTGTATAACAATGGTTTATGTAACATACTACACACAATAAGTATTTCAGTATTTAGACCCTCTTACATAAGAAAAAACCAATCATTTTCAGACATTCGGAAAAGCGATCACACTGAGATTTAAAAACGATTAATTTTCAAATTGACGGCTATCGTTTTGGGATCGTTCTTAGACCTCATTTTTTATTATTAGAAACGAGGACATGGACATTTCAAAAGTCCATTGCACAAGGATAAGGAAGTAATATAAAATGTATGTATCTTTGAGGTTTAAAGTCGATAAATTAAGCTTACTATGTCGCCAGCAGTACTTCGAACTTTGAAAAACTAGGAATCCAAGTGACAACCGAACACTATAAATAAGGTTATCACATAAATCATATTCTTTCAATTAGCTTGAAAGTAGTCGCCGGTAAATTAACTTGCTAACATTTTAACCCTATCAATTATAATTAGCTTGCAAAACATTCGATTAAGTAATAGTTTTATTTATAGTTATTGGAGAAATGAAGGGTTTGAATTAATATAAGAAATATAGAGAAATCAGTGATGTATTTTGTTTGGTTCATCAAGACTCACAATTCATCTACTTGTTCAAACTTTTGCGTAACGATAATACGTATATACGTTTGTGCGACAATTATGATTACATAATTTGTATATGTATTAAACGTTTAGTTGCAAGCAGAGCTCTCAGCACTCCGCGAACAACGATCCTGTTCGCCTTCAAAACAGAATTTCTCCGAACCACATACACAGTTCCGTGGTGGAACGACATGGGCTTGCATGAGATCTGAAAGCTTTTCATAACACGATTTTCCAGTCGCGACCCCCAATTTACGTACTTCCAAGAGTTGATTGCTTTCGTGCCCTTGACATGAAACTGACCTGCCACGGTAAGGCCAAATGTTAGCGCAAACCAACATGCGCTGCTCCACAAACACAGGATTGCGGTTGTGGTGTCATTCAAGACTCTGCCGAACCTCACCAGAACGACCGAGCTGAATAGAATGACTTTGCTAAGGAAGAACTGAACAGGTATGATCGTCACTCCGATGGCATCCATCAGCCAATTGTTGAGAAGCTCGATTTCTCTGTAGAAAGTGGTAAATTTTCGCCTTCGAATTAGAATAAACATTGATGACCGTCTCTGCTCCATTTGAGATCCCAATTTCAATCTGAATGTGAACGTTTCTGTGAGGAGGGGCCAAATGTGAAGTATGTACATTCCGAAAGCGACCCAAGCCGTTGCAATGAAAGCACAAATGTTCAGTACTAAAATGTAAAAGAATGCTGCATTAAAAAAGTACAATGAAATATATAAGCTCAAAGGTGTAGTAGAAGGAAGGAGGGACATGTAGTAAATCGGCCAGCTAGGAAAGATCAGAAAATGAAATGCAATGAGTGATCCAGCTCCACCATAAGCAAAGATAGAGAGAACTGCCAACGTCTCAAAAATTTGTGACCGCTTCCTGTCCAGACTCAACTCGGATTGACTCAAGAATGTACCTTTTCCTTTAACAGAGACATGCTGTTCATTTTAAATTTTAGTAATTTTGAAGGTTATTGTTTTAATCTGAAAACATACCTGACAAATCTCTAACCAGTCGGAATATCATATTAAGTAATTGGCAAAAGTCCTCAGTTCTCAGGAGCAAAACAGCGATCCAAGGCAGCGGAAATAGGGCGGCGACTAAGTACACAATCAGAATGTTGAAGGAGCCTATGTCTCCATTCAATTTGTATCGGACTGCTTGAAAACTGAGGAATATGATGTAAAGAATCAGTGCGATGAGTGTCAAACAAACGCGGAGCTTAACCCACAACGAGGTTTGCCATCTTGAAGAATTTCCATTCCAAAAGAAAAGGCATCCCCCGGTGAGGCAGCCAAGGTAAGAGCCGATTCTCATGAACATAAAAAATGTGTCACTTATCATGTTTCTAAGTTAATGCACCACTTTAATTGAAGGCAACTTTACCAAACCAAAGGGATCAAATGTGGTTCGCCAGCTAGAACTGTTATGCTTTCTTATATATCCTATTGTGATACAATTCAACGTAACTTTTCGGCTTTTCGGCTAATTGAAGCGAGTTTGGAAAAAAATGTATGTATTAAGTTTTTAGAAAATAACTTTTAAAAACAATTTAAATTTTAAAATGTCAAAGAAGGACTAAACGTATTAGTTTTTTTAAACTTTGCATGGAGAAACTACGGGTTACGTCATAAACTTTAAACGCGGATGGCATCGATTTGTAAATAATTGACTTTTGTACTTGTATTTGGAAAAATCCTGTTTCTTAAAAATCTCATTTTTAAAGACATGCCTATGTAAGCT
This sequence comes from Alloscopus bannaensis, assembly GCA_027743745.1. Classification (NCBI taxonomy): domain Eukaryota; kingdom Metazoa; phylum Arthropoda; class Collembola; order Entomobryomorpha; family Entomobryidae; genus Alloscopus; species Alloscopus bannaensis. Next base: position 3,281 of record JAHZMW010002312.1, on the reverse strand, counting down.
CTCGCTGTTGGTTTTATAAAGCTTACACTAGTGTGACTTAAAGTTAAGCCTTTTTCATGTTCAACATAGTTCAGCAACACCAAAAGCAACGTGGTTTATTATTTTCAGTGGAGGAGCAATCTCCGGAATTTATTACTTTCTTGTTTTGCAATAATAATTCGATGCGACAAATGTTTAGGATGGTCATTCCAATGATTCCAAATTCATGTTTTTTGCTTACGTCATCTTTTTGTCGATGTCAACTTGAACTAATTTACTAACCAAATGTTACATCATCACGTGTACAAAACAACTTTTCATGATTTCCATTTACCGACTGATTCTCTTTATTATGCATAGTTTACATGCACACTATTGTTCGGGAGAAGATTTTTATTCAAATCACTACAGGCCAAAAAGTAAATTGTCGGGATTTCACTTCACATGCCGTATGCATCTTTTATGACGCAAGCAAAGCTATATTTTTTAAAATAGTAACAATTGCAAACGATTAATTTTCATATTTAGTTTCTTAAAGGAGTCAGTTTGAGTTCCAGGTTCTTCGGAGGCACATACTGGATTCCGATCCCGATTCCATGCACTGGAAAAACTGTCTTTTCCGTTGGCTCAATGCGGAATTGACTCACGACATGTGCAATTGCCGCTTTCGATTCCGTCAGGGCAAATCTCATCCCTTAAAGAAGCCTTTTTATACTTAGCTACAGATTGCAAACTTTTCATGGTGTTGTAGGTGTGAGCAATTAATTAATTACCGATACAATTACGGGGTCCCATTCCAAACGGCAAATACACGTATGGCACTCGCACAGCCTTCTTTTCTGGGGTGAAATGCTCTGGATAGAATTTGTCAGGATACTCATAGTACTTCTCGTCGTTGTGCAAGGCAATTACAGGAATGTAGACAAGGGTCCCTTTCGGAACAAACAGGCCCGACTTCGGATCCTTGTACTCCTTCACGCACATCCTTTCTATTCGGGCTGCCGCAGGAAAATGTCGATTAGTCTCTGAAATAACCGAAATATGTTAGTAATAAATGAACAACAAGCAGCATCAATTTTTCAGTACCGTTCCGCATTACCACAGACAATCATGTCCAAATACACCAACTTCCCAAGGTCATCATAGTCGAAGCCTCCATCCTCCTTGGTAATCGACGCCACCTCCCGCCTCAGTCGCCCTTGAATGTCTTGGTGAGCAGCAAGAAAGTAGAAGACAAACGCGATCAAATTGGTTGTCGTGCTGAATCCGGCAAAAAAGAAAACCAAGCTTTGAGCATTCATGATGTCATCCGTGAGATACTGCTTTTTTTCTGAGACCCCAGAACTACTACTGAACAGGGCGTCTTTCTCGAAAGCGCTCAACTCGTCCACACTTTCAGCCTTCAGCTCCCCTTTCCTCGCTTCGACGAGCAACTGCAGAAAGTCATTCCCTTTTGTCTCTCCCTTCATCCTGGACTTGAGTCCTTGTTCCAAAATTTTTACAAAAAAGTTCATCGCCCCCTGGTCGAGAAACTTGATTTGGAGCCATTTGTACAAGGAAGGCGCTAAAAAGTTGAGAGTGAACTTGAGCACCATTCTCAGCCCATTGTCGGAGAGCCGATTCGCCATGGTGGCAAAAGTCGACTTTGGATTTTTCACAGTTCCAGCGCTCATCCCGAACACGGCGGAAGCGATGACGTCGACAGTGTACGTGTTCACTGAGCTCAACACGTTTATCTTAACGGAGCCTTCAGGAGTGGAGTTGGCCTGACACTTTAGCTCATCGACCCACTCCTTGCCGACGGAATTGAAACAGGTCATCATTCGCCGAATTTTACCTGTAGTAAATGTCGGAGTCACTGCGGTTCGCACTCCTTTCCACTCCTCGCCCTGAAATGTTGGAAAATAATAATTGGTAAACTATATAATCAGGTCCATCTGATTTAAAAAACTCTCAGAATGTACTTGCAAAAACGGCAGCATCTTTCTAGCCATCACATCTTGCTCAGAGAAGAACTGTCGGCGATCTGTGAAATGCTCGACGCAGTCCTTTATCATTACCTTCTTCACCAAGTCCACATCCTTGACCTTAAAAATTCAATTCGCATTATGGATTGAAGCTTATCAATGTGTAGTCCATAATTTGATTGGTAAGCTAACCTGGATGACTGGAAGGCCCATCTCAACGAGTCCACAAAATTTGGCGTCTCCCATAACCTTGTACGCGTAGTTGTTCGCTTCGACCACCGACTTCTTTTGGAGGATCGTGTCGAGGAAGGAGTAGGCCGCGGAGGTGTCAACCTGTCGAATTCCATAGCTATCCCAGTAGTTCACCTTCCGCTGATTTGAGTGAAATAATTTGAAAACTAGAATTGCTCCTAGTATTACAATCGTTGCTACCAGTAAAATAGTCATTTTATTTCAAAATCGGTTGTATCATATTTAACTATTCTTTTTTTCCAATATAAACGAGCGTTTTTGTTTTAAGAATTTTGTTTCGGAATACTGGACATATTTACTCTGATTCTTGTCTGAGATTTGATCCACACTTGTGTTCCCTATAACCTTTCACGTTTGTATCTTTTTGAAGCTTAAAATCATGAATATGACACCGACGTATATGCTGGCCATCGTCATTCTTGCTTGGTATTATAAGTTTGAAGAGTGAAGAGGACAAATTCAGAAGCGAAATGGTTTACGTACAGCATTTACTACGCTGACATGAATGCATGAGATTGTGCTTGCAAAATCTCACAATGAGTACCAAGGTCAGGTCAATTTTAACTTCATTTCATGATTGCATCAGGTTCATCAGCGCAAATGCATAGTACTTTTATGTGAAGTTACTTCATCTCCAGGATCTCTACACTAGCTCAATTATGCTTGTTGTAGTGTAGCGGAGCTAGTATTAGTCTGTAAAAAAATCTAACAATAGAATGTGTCTCAAAAAATCAAAGGCTATACCATGTATTAAAAATGTTTCTCTAGCAACATGACAGCACACGATGAGCACGTGCGCACAAAAACCAAATGCTAAAAGTACTAACCCACGTTTATGGACTCTGAAGTGAGATTTGCAACATTGTTAAAACACATTTCAATCACTGACCATCCCTGTCATCAGCATAAATTGAAGATTTCATGAATACTATCACGAACATTTGAATAATATTCATGCTATCCAGTCAGGTTCACATTACATGAAACTTCTTTCTCTTCATAAAAGTATTAACGCGGCTTTGGCTGAGGCATCATGTGTGACACGATTTTTATCTTTAGTGTATTACGAGCCTGATACAAATT
>JAHZMW010002311.1:0-11975 GCA_027743745.1 Alloscopus bannaensis | reverse complement strand
TTCGACCATACTATTTCATCATTGTAAACTTTTCTAATCGTTATATAGCTGTTATTTTTTACTAACTTGCAAACTTACAATCTTGCAGACATGCAACCAGAGTTGAAAAATTTGCTTTTTTATGTTCATCAGATTTGCCCTTGAATAATTATTAATTATATTAAACTAATAGTATTCTTATTCAATATTTTTTTTAGAAAAGAATACCGTCTATGTAAGAGTCATAGTAAAACACAACGTCATTCATATTCATAGTAATACAAAGGTTGTCCTTCCTTGTATGCTTTCTCCTGTACAGTAAACAGTATAGTTTATAGTAATTGATTATTTATTAAGATTTTGAGCACCTTGAGTGTGTAAAATTTGATTCATAATATGTATGCTACTCTGTAACAAATAGTTTTCAAACATTAACAAATCAATGCATCCAACCATATTATATTGTTGATTATTCGGCAGTCGATAAAAATCCTCATTTTTTTTACAAGTGAGACATAATGCTTACTGATCCAAATTACTAAATACAACCGGAAGGGTGAAAGTTATCCAGAGCTGAATCTTGATACGTTATTAAATTGGGTTTAAAGGATACAATTTGTTTAATTGCAAGATTAATACAAATAAACATACTCAATTTTTCTTCCCTGTAAAATTCTCCACATTTTACAAATAATATAAAAAAAATTTTCCACAATACCAAATGAGGTTACAAGTTTACAATGTAGCGTGCACTCCTCACATTACTTCTGTTACTGCTTCGTTCTCTCCCCTGGTCAATAATTTCACTTTAGTTGTTTCATTTGAAGTCTTTTATTTTACACTACCAATAATATACACTTACAGAACACTTTCCTATACCTGCATGCAATTTAAATGTACGTCTTATTTATTACCCACCGTATAGCTTCTAGCTCCCTTAAAATGATAGTTTTCAAACAAGTATCCACTTCGCTTCAGCATTATAAACCTATACTCTTGAGAAGACAGAGGAACCTGTCTTTGTCATCATATTACAATTCAGTTGTGTCTTCTTACCCATTATATGCAACCTATTATGTCATACTTACAATTAGATGAGGCTACACAATTATAAAACGTGTAGAATAATATAAATTGCTCTTGAGAGTTTTTTGAGGGGGATCGGACAATCGTTTACAAAACAGAGTTGTTGTAATATAATATATTATGTTGGAGTAATGCGATCATTAAACTTTACATTTAGAAGGATTGCAGATGAGGTGCGAAATCCAGTCGTCAGTCCTCGATCCACATTTTATTTTGCACAGTTCCCCCTATAACACATGCTCTAACGTGTCACATAAAACAGTACGAGTCAAGTGATTTTTTAAACATTAAAACGTATTGCGCATGGCATGAATACATGGAGAAAGGTGACACACACAGGACTACAGAAGAAATACTGAACGCTTTTCACACACAAAACGCTGACGGCTTCGCTGTAGTCTGCTATTGTATTTCTTGAGTTGTTTTCCAGCAAGAATCTCACAACAAACATATAATATTTTATGTACATAACTTTGTATATTAAGTAAAACTGTGTACACTCATACGCAAGTCACAGCAGGTAAAAGATGAAAGGTTACAAAGAGTGAATCTACGTAAAATTAGACTGTATATTATAACCATCAAGTTATGTAAGTATATAATATTTAGTTTAATTAGGCGCATCAGACTGAGCTTTTTTTATTGATTGTTCGAATCTGATCAGTAGTGTGTCTGCTTGCTTTCCCTTTTCGCTTTCAGTTTTGCACACATCAGTATCCGTCGGTAATCATGTTAATGTAATTTATGTAACGTATTGAAAAAGTTTTTGTAATCGTTGTTTCATGTCCTTTGTTGATTTCTACAATTACCACTGACACAGACATTGACACAGTTTCCGTCCGGTGTTTGTTGATTTTTTATGTTGAGACCACAATGTTTCGACTACAAAGTTGAGAGGCAACTAATTTACAAAGCATTGACTCATTCAATACCTCGCTGCACCTTGTGAGACCTGTAATGAAACTTGGAATTTATGTATGTTGAGACTTATGAAGAAACATGGCACATTTCCATTATTGACTGTTGTGAGGTTTACAAATTGAAAAGGGGAGGAAATTGATTCAGTACATCAAATTGCAGATACATATAATCTTATATTTACAGTTAAGTTTTTTTCCTGTAGACTCCCAAGAACAAAAGACTAACTCACACCCTCTTTTTCGTGTTCATCACTGAAAAGTCATCAACTGCTCGGTGAGTAATTTATTTGACTCGTGTACACATGAGAAACCACTAAAACAACAACAATCCTCCAATCTGATAGGTCACGAAATCACAACGCTCTTTTTGTCTTCCGTAGTGCATTTCACAGTCACACTTTCTGTGAGAGCAAATATTTTCCAAGTAGTGGGGCAGTGGTAGGCTGATGAAACCTTACGCTGTAGGTTGCGCACGCTGTTTTTACACGGCATTCTCAATGTCCCTGCAGTTTTTTAAAAATGTCTTGGTTTGCTGAATGATTATTAGTAGTAATATTACAATTAGGAATACGTGTCTGGTTCTGGTTTGTACCGCCAGCACTGATGGTTGTCACATTATCCTCTGGATTCGTTACTGGAAATGTTCCGGTGGAATATATCTTCGTTGCACATATTCTCTCTTGTGAATGTATGCAAATATGAACGTGGTGATGTACTGTATGCAAATAGTTTTGTAAAAATGTGGAGTTGATGCTGTGTAACAATTTAGTTCCCGTTTTCCTTATCACATGTACTTTCTATTGAACTACAGCTAGTAATCGTGGAATGTATGCGTAATTCGAGATTGTTTTAAAAATTACGTTGCACATCGTGCATTTAATTGTGTGTGTGTGTTTTTTGTGTGTCTATGTGCAGAACTAAAGTACATCCTAGATCACTAAGGGTTTTGCTGTCTACGGTATCGAGTTTTGAAATTCTGCTGCTGGTTTAGTGTGCGGGGGGAAGGTACGGGAAACAAGCACCTGAACGAGGTGGTGACAATATGTGCTGACTGTGAACTGTACTGGTCTACGTGTTACTAAGTTTATATATACGTCTCTTAAATGAATGTATATAATCCACAGTGGATGGGCGGGCCAGTTTATAATAGTGTTTGTTGTAACTAAAAGGTTCCCGTGTATCGTATTTACAGGAGGCAGGTAAAACACATCGTGATCTTTGTTGATGCGTGGAATTTTTCAGAGACAATTGTTCGTAAAGAGTTTTGTGTTTGCACGTTGAATCACTTGCACTTGCATAAAGTCGCAACGCTGACTGTAAAGCTACGAGTGTTGAAAACAGTATTTCAAGTTCTGAGAGAGAGTCACCTTTCATGAGAATGAGCACTTGGTTTAGCGTAGGTGGACAAGTGACGCAAGAGTCGCCGACGAGGTGGGGAAAACACGAGGAAACGTTGGCTGAGTTGGTGAAATTAGGAGGAGGTCCGTCGACGAGTGATCCCCGATAACCCCACTGCCACTGTCAACACCGCCAACCCCACCACCCACACTACTTCCACCAACGTTGCACCTTGAACTGGAGACACTAGTGTTAAGTGTGGTAGTCGATTGATTATGAACGTTAGGATTAGAGCCAGTCCATCGTCAGACGGCGTTGTCATCCAGGAATCTGGGTGGATAAGGCGGAATTGCGAATGGAACTGGAGGAGGAGGAACCCCACCTGGTGGGCTCAATTGTTCTATATTGGGGATTTGAGGACCCTGATCACACCGTTCTCCACGGTCACTACTGCTTCGATGTTCTCCTCTTGAAGAAGTTCCTGATGCGGCTGCTGAACATGTCAGGAATTAAATACCCGAGAAATGCACAACAAGAAGGAAAATTGGTTCGCAGAGTTTGCAGAGTGACACACACCAGTTTAGAGCACCCACGGGGTTTACGTCAAAGACACAAAGAAAGAGAAATTCAGAAAGTTAGTCACAAAATCCCATCACGTGAACAATTATATCGGCATTCATTGAGAGTCACTCAAAATCTTAAGGACCAACTCTGCTCATACTTTTGTGAGAGTCCATGCAAATATGTGTGTCATTTGAATGTTGTTGAGATTGTAGTGAGAAGAAAATAGAGCGCAAGTTGGAGTGGTTGAGACAGATCAGAAGGAAGGTGAACTCAAGTGTTGAAATGAAAGCGGTTTAGCCCATCCAACGAACATGAAAAGTTATCTCGAAGGGCAGGCAGGAACTTATTATAATGCATGCACTTAATCCTTATTTATCAGCACATTGCAACAATGTATGCATATGTTTAAATAGCAGTGAGAACCCACGAGATTCTCAAAAGGTTTTTATAGCAAGTATTAAAATTAAAGAGTGAAGCAAATACTTAGTTTGGAGGTATAAGCATTCCGGTTAAAGGCACAAGTACATGCGACGTGGTAATTATAAATGACGGGAAATCATTGTCGGGAGTATGCACGCAAATAATGACGCATTAGCGCATTAAGTATGAGCTTGCAAACTTAGACTAAACAACCAAAATACTATAAAATGAGTAGATATGTAACATTCATAAGAAGAAACACTTGATATCCGAAAACACTATATTTTTGTACAAACTTGAATTCAATCCAGGCGCTTGTATGTAGATCTACAGATTCATTCTAGGAGACTATACTTCAACCAGACATTATTGTTTCAAATAGACATGACAAGATCACTATAATTCTCTAACAATCTACATTAGGATGATGAGCTAGACATTGATTGTTGATTCGTAAGTAATCATATTTTGCTCAATACAGAACTACATAGAGAGACAACACATACACAGTTGATTCACTACTTCAGCTGGATCAATCATGAGGTATTTGGTTCGTCTTACTTGCCACAAATTACGATGAGAAATCTACTACCGGATCAGCTAAATAAACAGCTCTCAAACAGTCTGGACAACGGTTCAGAGAACTCCAGGTTTAGAAATGAAGTTTTAGATTCGGATGAACTGATACGGTGTCTAAAATCTAGTAAAGTATATGGAATCCTAAGACAGGACTTTTATTCAAAATATGTAAAATCAGGACACAAAATAATATTTTTTCATGCAGCCCTGAATATAGTTTTGCATTGTTTACACATACAGTATACAAAAAATGAACTAAATGCATACAAAGAAATGAAATAAAATATACTTTTTAAGTACTGACAATTTGAGATTTTCAAACAATCTTTCCAGTTACATGCATTAAAAAACCTAAAGCTACGAATAATTCTTTTTTTTTCAATAGTTTAATGGAATGCTGAATGCTGCTGCTGCTCGTAAAGTAAGCTAGTTTTAGAGAATATAATATTGTAGAATTCAAACATAAATGGGTTCATTGCAATTTGCAACTTATAAAGATTGCAGGCACAAAAGGACAGTAGCAGTCGTAATCAAAAGAGAATAAAAAATATGTTGGCAATGTATTGTATAGTAGGTACTTATAAAGTAACGTGTTTTTTGTTTCCAGAAACTAAAAGAGTACTATCATTAGGTATGTGGATTAATTTGATTAAAGGTTATTGTAGTCATATTCTTCCTCACATGATTCAGGAGGAGCTTGCTGCTTCTCAGCTTCAATTAGAGCAGAGCTTTCAGGTGCCATCGGTTGGCCAACACAGTTCAGCATGCTGAAAATATAAACACGTTTGAGTTTTATTAGTGAATCACCTCAAGAGCGTATTGTGGAGGTAAGATGAGAGAATTTGTTGACGGCTACATTGTGACTAGGTAAACTGTTTAAAAATGAAAATGCATTAGCGCTAATACATTGACAAAGCAAAAAAAATCAAGGCAAACCCTTAATAAAATGAAAACGAAGAATAATGTTGCTGTCGCTCAAAGTTCCGTCTTGTCAAAGTGAGGATTATCGACTTGAAGGTGGACACTAGGAGTCTTTCCAGTGGACTCATAATTGGTTCCACCTGGCTTCGGGGGGCTACATTGCAAATCAAAAATATAAAAAGATAACTCAGAGAACCAAAAAAAATACACAAACACGAAGCGATTTAAGGCAAAAGTATAGAATGACACTGTAGCAAACATGTTTAAGACTTTTAAAATAATGTCGTGCGTGAAACCTTTTACAACATGTAAATAGTGTTTTATAAAGTAGTAATTTAATTATAATTGTTGAACACTATGTATGTGACTACATGTACCACACCATAATACGTCGTTAATTAAACCAGCCTGCGCTTCTGTAGAATACGCAAGTACGATTAAGAACGGATTTCGGGACAAGGAGGTTCAAAGTGATTCACAACACAGTATACAAATAAAACACGAAGTACTACTAAAGTGTTCATTGCTACACTAAGAAAGGAACAGAAGGAGGAATGACATTTGAATGGAAACTCACCCGTACGCATGGCTTTCGTCCCCAGGAGCTCTGTTCTCCCTTTAAAATTTTTGGAAATGACGCTTAGGCATTGTTTGATTCATTCAAAATTGTGTAAATTTGCATTTTTTTTGTAAGTTGTGAAAACAAATAGTGCTCTGGAACAAGGCTTGCTTAGTTAGGGGTATGTTGAACTACAGTGCTGGGTTCGTTGTTGTAGTTTTTGTTTAGTTGAAGTTAGTTAGCGTTGTGAATTGTTTGGAAGTTCATTTGTACAAATTGAAGCGGCTTGTAAAACTTCATCAGAGTATTTCAGATTGTTAATCATTAAAGCATGGCTCGACGTGAGAGAGAAGACGTACAGAAAATGGTAGTAGTAGAGTTGTGTGTAGCATTGCAGCACAGTTTTTTTAGTAGCATGCATTCGCGGTGTTGAGGTGTTGAACGCGTAAAAGTTATATTGGTACATATTTGTGTTACTTCATAGAAATGTTATATCAAAGATTAAATTAATTTACGTTGTAACACCGAAGGAGTGAGTGGGTGAGAGGAAAAGAGCGACGAAAAATACTAACTCACGTCAGTTAATTTCTTTGAAGGCAGACTTTTTTTCGAGTGTGGTTTTTCGGTAAGTTGGAAGAAAAGTAGTTGAACAAACAATTTGCCGAGTCAAGTGGATTGTTAACATTTTTAGCAAGAACTACATACATACACAGCTATACGGTAGACACAATGTCAAAAGTGAAATAGGAAAGAGATTTTTCCTCCCCTTGCGAATAGTGTGAGATAGACTGATTGAAAACTCATATTATGTGAGTGCACATACATAGCAAATAGAGACATACAGAGAGAAGGTAGATGTGTACTTTTTTCAAAAGGCTCTGACTGTGATGTTAGTCGTTAATGTAATTATTTGCTTTTATGTGGTCGAACCTGACAATGCTATTGCGCCTGAAAAGAGCGGCGATCTCTTCAAAAGTTTTGTTCCTCGTCTCTGGGACTTTATTGTAGGTGAAAGTCCAAAAGAATGCGAGGAGGACGCTGAACGGAAGGAATGCATAGTTTCCCAGCAAGTTCTAGACATAAGACAAAAATAACGTTAGAGCACACATCATATATAGCCTATACACAATCTTTGTGAGTTTTTCGATATTACACAAACTCAAAATGAATCCTTTTATAGTGGAGCTATACTTTTTTCCTGCAGTCGCAGTTAGTTTTTTTTAAAAAAAGAAAGCGAGCGTACGTTTTCACAGCATTCCACTACCGCTGTATTACACTTTTAGCGGGGAATAAATTGACGGAGTAGAAATGTGAAGATTGGAACATGCAGAAAAAGAGTTGATGTAGGAGTAGATGTTGAGTATTATATAGTGTACGCCAGCGTTTGGATAAGGCTATTTTTCTTCAGTAGTTATATTGTAGACAAATACTTGGCTTGTTAGAAACTTTCCAGAGAGGCTTTTCATAGACCTTATCTTAACAAGACTAATTTCATGGAAAAATAAACTTTGGTCATGATGTTGATCATCATCATCATCGGCAACATGAGTAGTAGCGGTAACATTACGATCATGTCGGGAAACATTTTTTCATCTCCCCTGCCTTGTGCTGATGAAGAGATCGAACTTGTTTAGGAAGAAACTAGAATAGAAATGAGAATGGGCCAATTTGGCCAGGGATCGAGGAAAAAAGGGAGCGGAGAAAGCTTTCGAAGAAAATTTTTTTCTTCCTCTACCAAGAAGAAGGAAAAACAGGGTAATACTAACTTTCCGCTTTGATCATCACACATCCACCGGTATATCGAGTAACACAAGTATATTGATATCTCCGTATCGAGACGACGACGAAGGGGAATTGAACGACGGAGAAGAAAAGACTGATAATAATAATAATACCAATAATATTGATGTGGCAAGGAGAGAAAGTGTAATCTTCCAGTTTTTTCGCTTTCATTATATTGTGTATTGTTCTACTCTCTTTAAATTCTTTTTACGCTCCCTCCTACCTCTCGTCTTATTAAAGCGTTGAGCTTACTTTCATATTTAAGAAGTATTTGCCGACAAGAAAGTTGGAACACCAGTTGATCACAACGGCGATTGACATGGCTGCAGGTCGTGGTCCTTGAGAAAAGAGCTCTGCAGTGATGAGCCATGGGATTGATCCAGGCCCCACCGCAAAGAAGACGACAAAGCTCAACGTGAATATCACCGCGAGATAGGAGATCCAGTCCAAGATTTCCTTGAACAAAGAGAAAAATTCCTTTTGCGCAAAACTTGACTGTCAGTAATCTTCTTAGATCAAAAGAAATCAAACCAAAATTGCGAACAAGCTAACCAAACATATACACACTTCACACAAATATTGGACAACAACGAAAAAAATCATGCAAATAGGATCAAATTTTTTGGAGGGGAGAATAAATGTGTATCTACGAAATATTCTGAAAACATCAGGGAGAAAGTGAGTGAGGGAGAAAGCAATAGATCTTTTGCTTTCTCCCCTTCTTTGCTCCAATTCTTCCCTTATAGTCAATAAACAGTACTTCTCATTGTGTTGAGCAAGAATATTTCTAAAGGAAATAGATACGTATATAGTGTACAACATGCATGCATTACATGCGATCGAAATCAATAAATTCGGGAAAAGTTTTGCATAACAAAAGGGAGTGTAAACTCTGATAGCGAGCAATTGGTACCGAAAAAATTTGCTTTCTCAACTCGCAACTTTGCTATACATTAAAGGGAACGATAGGATCATCGCTTGTTCCCCTTCCAGAGCATGTGTTGCAATAATTCAAGTGTACCAAAAGAAAAGGGTTTACGGGGAAGAGTTGAAAGCGAAAAAATACTTCAAGAATAACCGACGCCTAGCCCTGTCGGCAAATATTCTTGAGTACGTCATATTTGTAGAGAGGCACATTGTTTGCAGATTCCAGACGAGGAGCTTGTGAAATATCGGTACACAAGGGAGATATAGATTTGCACATAAATATTTGAGCATTTTCAACTGTGAGTGTGTACGCACGTTATACGCAAATGTAGGGAAATGTACTAAAAATAAATGGTATGCTCTCTGAGCATTCTCTCCATTCTTGAAACAGGTTTTGAGAGTGGTCTGGAATCTGCATGTTGTGTACATCCCAACACTGTGTTGGTAGTATAATGTGTTTCGAGGACGCGATTGGAAATCGAAGGGAGTAACAAAATACACATGTGAGAATAAACTTTTTCAAAAAAATAAACTAAAGTTTCATACAGGGGGTGAAGTGGAAACTCTTTTTGTCTGCGTCATCATCATCACCATCACCAATGTAATACTATCCCAAGAATGTATGTAGGTAAAGTGTAACATTATGCAATTTGGTTTTCAAACGAAAAGTCATTCAAGAGCCAACAAGTTTGTGGTGAAAATAAAGGAGTAAAAACCGGAGGAGCTCATGTGTCTTGATAGTTCGACTCTGTGTCAGACGAGAAGACATGGAGAATCACTTCATTCTATTGCCTCGCTGCGGCAGACAGGTGTGTAAACAAAGCTGCCAGTATCAATTTCAAAAAGTTTGTCATAAGGAAGTCCTTCTCACACTCTCTTCACCACACCTCCACACACTCTTTTCCAGGTAAACCTGCCCAACACGCCACTACTACAAGGTGAACAAGGGAAGGCACCTACTTGTCATTTTCAAACACTTCATGAAGACCACTCCAGCCAATCAATCAGTAACAAGTGTGGTTTAAGCACTAACATGTTCAACGTCCGCGGATACATACATAAATATGTATGTATATACACATTTTCACTATTATATTTGACGTCTTTTAGCAACGTAAGACCACCTTCAATTTTCATGTGAAACGCAAGAGGCATATGTGAACGTAATCTAGAAATCACCCCCACAAGTGTCCATCTTTCTGTAATAAACCCTATAATAGAGAGTTGCACTTTAGAAGCGCGTCCTGTACCAAGTTGCTTACCTACATCGCTTCCAACCTCAACACCAAATACTCTTCCCGTTGCACAAACAAAATCTCGCAGAGGGGAAAGGAGTGATGGTGGATTTGCAGTTCAAATATTTGCCCCTAGTCTGTCAAACAAGATTAGTAAAAGTGGTAATCGCTACTTTCCCCAATGCTTTGCTTTCTCTTCCTCTCAACGCAGTATCGCATCATTGCACTCATTCAGTCACTAAAAACGACTTCAGCTTTCGTGCTCACAGAGCCTCAAGGACTTGCGATATCAGCACCTATTCATTTTGAGACAAGTCCTCTTCTCCTTTTGCTCTCCTCTCTCTCTCTCTCGAACTGAACGTGACTCACTGAATAGCCTATCTCTCTGGATCTGTGTATACACACAGCTAAAATTTGCTCGTAATATGTACGACTATTTAAACCAGGGCTGATGATGATGATGACGATGATGGTGGTGATGGCCAGAGGGAAAAGTAATATTTGGAAATGGAGAAGAGTGCACTGACCGCATTAATTCCTGAGAACTGCTGGGAAAGTTGCATAATTACGGCAATGACGAGGGGCATCCTAAGACTAGATGAGCGGAGCAGCTGGAGCATGGATATTCTCGCTTCCTGGGAATGAGCTCGTTGCTCAGCTTTCATCTCTTCCACATCATCCTCCACGTCGTTAGACGCTCGTAGTCTCTTCAGTGCTGTTACACAAACAATACACAGGGAAATACTTTTTGACGCGTCTCCTCAAATTAACATACAATTTTCAGACGCAATTAAAAGTCGGCGAACTATTCACATTAGGCGGCGGTGCACGTACAGGCAGCTTGGCTTTGTACACGTACGTAATGTTCATACGGATGAGATGTGCACACATATTTTATGAGCTCACTCACCTTTTCTCGCCTCATCCTCACGCTGCCTGGTTATCAGGAGGTGCCGAGGTGATTCTGGGCACATTGGCAGTAACAGCAGTTGGAGTAATGGGGGAACCAAAGCCAGTCCTGTTGTGAAACAAGAAAGAGAAAGCTAATCTGTGAGAGTCAGTTTCCTCAAGGTTCAACAAAAAGCAGTGATGCTCATTATTAGTGGGCTCGTGTTGAGCTCAGTCATAGTTTTTTAAAGTTGATCTGGACTGACTATCTACTGATTAAATGTGGATAATAGCTTCGAATAAATGTGCACAATTTGCAAAAAAGAACAACCCCAAGAGGAAAATAATGCATATATTTTGGTTGGTTTTACACATTTTGGTAAAATGTCACAAGGAATACGGATCTGTAATGTCCGTCAAAAACACGAAATCGAAAGAAAACATTTTCCGCTGCTCGAGTGTCAAATTCTTTCAGTATAAAAAAACCTCCTCATGTAAAATCTAAAGCGAGCTTCTGTAAGTTAATTTCTCCCGGACTTTTGTGCTTTCTTCACATGTACAAGTTGACAAAGCACACTCTTTTGGTGAAAGCAAAAAACATGGAAATTGCAAACAGCAGCAAAAGTACAGCACGTATTTACGAACTCCACTTACCCAACAGAACGGGCCAACCGTCATTAGTTCCTAAGAGTTGGTCTACTCCAAGGATCTGGGAAACACAAAGTCCTATGGTCACAGCTAATTGATTCACAGTTCCTAGAGCCCCTCTAAGATTCA
>JAHZMW010002310.1:0-26976 GCA_027743745.1 Alloscopus bannaensis | reverse complement strand
CCTTTGAAAAAATGGAGTGATAAAACGAAACGGTTTGGTGAGGAGGTGGTGGTGGTGAGCGGTGGGGGTGCGGAAAAATTCTCCAGCAGCAGCGTGCAGCAGTGCTGAGGAGCGATGTTGGAAAATTAGAAAACAAGAAAATCTTTTACTTCATGCTCACTGCCGAATCTCAAAATGTTGACGCACATAAAAAATTCAAATTTAATCAGTGGAAATGAACGCTTGGACGACGTTTCTAAACTGAATGCTTTGTGACATCGGTGTTTGGAAGAATAAGATTCCAAAACATTTCCATATTCAGGATGAACAACAACTACTACTGCCAAACAGCCAAGTTTCGGATCAGTTTGTTTTATGTTTACCTTGGAGTGGTGACGTAATAAAAAGCGGTAGAAGGTTAAAAAATCAGGTGTGGAAAAAGTAGTTCCAATGTTGTCGTCAGGCCCCAGAGGAAATCGTCGATTATTTCGACATCCAAGCCGTATATGTCCAACAATGGGGTGAAACAGAGTGGTCGCAGTGTTTGAGAATGTGTGTGTGTCTCTGGTAAGTGAACTGCGTCATTGTTGATAGTTTGGCACTTGGCAGTGTAACCTGTTGGGGGTCGCAGAGGAAGGTCAGGTTCGAAGGAAGTGTATGGCGTGTTCCTGAGGAGTGCTTGTGGTAATATTTTGTTGAGGGTAAAAATGCAAGGAGGCAGGCTGGAGGAATGGATAAGTGAAAATTTGAAAGAATGTGGTTCGCCTGTCGAAAGAAGTGATTGTCAAAAATGTCGTCAGTGTTGTGTGTAATGGTTTGAGTGATGAGGTAAAAAAAGTGCAAATTGCAGTTTTGTTCCATGATCGGTTGGTTTTGGAGGAAACGTTGAATGAGTTTGATCAGATTACTGATTGTGGAAATATGGCACTGGAATTGAAACTACATAGTCCAGTCGGTGCAGAACCGGTCGTGTACACCTGGCCACTGAGCGGCGGAAAGGTAATTGAATCTGTGGTTTGTGACTTTTCAAAGTTTATTGAGAGAACATGTTGTTTAGTCAGTCAGTGGACAATTAAAAGACAATTTCATCGATGTATGTATCATGTATCAATGAATGTGTAGGCAATTGAGTATAGCTTTAGTTTTTTTCTTCCACGGACAATTCACTCATTATACTTTGTCGGTTCACGGCCGCACTAATTGTCGGTGTTTCCTTGCAAATCATAGATTTTATAGTTACGTTTAATTCATGCTTAATTATTAATTGAAATTGGCCGCTTAATTAAGTGAAGTGTTCTGGGAAGTACTGTGAATCAGCAAACATTTAGGGGATTCCATAATGTTATGTTTCAATATTCAATACTTGCAATGCATTATTTTTACAGGATCGGTACGATGGAGCACTGGAAATTGCGGAAACGATTAGGTAAGTAGCCCAACTTAAGGTTTTCTTTAAAAGTGTTTACCTGGAGGAGACCTTGGCTCTTCATAAGTAAATTAGACTGTTTTATACGTAGTATAGGACATCGTATACATATATGCGCATTGGTTTATGATAAACACTATTTTTTTTTTGGTGACTAAAAGACTTTAAATATTAATTATAACGAATTCGACCACATTGCCGGATCTATACAGAAATCGCGAAGTGTGTCATTTTAGATAGCAAAGATTTAAAATGAAAAAACACATCATGTCGTTTGTATTATCTTGCGGTATCTGTGATTTGCAAAGATGAGCAGCAGTAGAAATAGTCTAAATAAGGTTGTCGTCCAGCAATGCTGTGTAATAAACTTCAGATCGGGGCTATCCAGAGTCAAATCCTCTTCGTTGCGTTGTCTAATGTATTAATGCTTTTGGAAAAATTCCATTCATGGCATTGCACGATTTTGTTCCATTTACGATGGTGGTTGGTTTAATGCATTTGAACATTTTTACACGAACAAAGTAGCTGTTCAGGCTGACTGGTTTTCGAGATGGAAAACCCTCTTTCCTCTTGTGTTATTACTTTTTTTCTTTTCTTTGGCTCCATCGTCCGTTTCATTATTCGTTGCTCCATACTTATGACAGAATGTGCGATGATGAGAGAGGAGGACGCAACTGGAAGTAGACCTTGTGGCAAGGCAAGGCATTAAGACCAAAATGAGTATTTTGACTGCATGCATGGCATCACGGCAAGACACGCTACAGAATAGAAATTCACGGCATACGTGTTCTGACTTTTTTCTCCATTCTCGCTCACACATCCTCGTGTGTACTTCTCAATTGTTGTGAGCGATGAGCAAAGTTGGAAGGACTGATGATCCAATGAAAGAAAAATAAAAAAGCATGAGATCCTGTTTAGTAAGCTATCTCATGTTAGTCAGGTTGGCTCTCTGGACTTGATTTCCAGCCAATGAGTCCAAGTCCTTGTGTGTGTGTACATATTTTATCTCTCTCTAGATTCGTAATCGTGAACGACAAACTCCAAACTATGTTGTGCACCACATCCCTGCTAACGTGGCCAGCTCAAGCCGAAGTCTTATAGCTACTTTGCTAGCATCTGGAACAGAGGAGTAAAAAATACCTCTCGACAATGAGCTCCCAACAATTATTACCATACAAGAAGCTGAATTTTTGAAGAGTGGGCTGGAGTCTTCTCACTTCTTAAACAAAGCATTTTAAGAGTTTTGTAGGCAAGTGTAGCCATCAAAACGTGAGTGCCTCTACCTTTGAGTTACTGAAGACGAGAGCCTGGCTACTCTCTTCTGCAAAATAGCCTACACTGTTGACTGATCTTTACAAATGTTGATACAGCATGCGATCTTGTAGAAGTTGGAATACATCTTGAATGCACTTTAGCTACGAACTTGCATATTAGCGCTTTGTACATGTATATGCGCTGGATAGGTCCGAGAAAACCATTATTGGTCAAGTTGATGTGAATGTGATGGCATGCAAAGACCTATCATGCATGAAAATGAATGCATTGCGGACGTTGTGCAAGTGAAGCGAGTGGATACTCTTTTAGATGAGAAGCCAAGTGCTACAGCATTTTACAGCAAGTTTCATTTGGAAACTCTGACTGGATGATATACAAGATTTTACATTATTCAATCTATTCGTCGAATACTAGATGCACCAGCAGCATTGTTTTCCTTTAAATGTGTTCTGTAACCGCACGAAATGAGCTTTTGTGTTGGTCTTCTCAGATGTATGCCCCTCGCACTCACACTGAAATAGCCGAAAAAGTGGAGGCATGTTTCTGTTTCATTTCAATTTTCTGCTCAAGAAATGGTCTCCGTGTCTCGTTTTAAAGCTTTCATCATACTGTCGTTTCGTTGTTTACACTATACTATAACACTTGGAGCGAACTGACAATTGGAGCCAGCCTAAGGTTGCATTTCGATGGTAATAATGGTAAAACAACAAAAACGGTCAGTCAGATGGGCTTGTTTCACGAAAAGTTGAATTTAAAAAAATGAAGGAGACGCCTGCAACCTGTTCTATTCCATGATTGTTCTTTTATTGTCGTGGGCGCACCACCAAAAACATCCAGAGTGCTCTTGTTCATTATTATTTCTCTCTCTGCGATTCAATAGTTTTCACTAGATACACTGATGCAAAATTATTATTATGGGCATGGATAACAAAAGGAAAGAGCATCGTGCTAGGGACGGCGCCGAAAGATTTGGTAATTTTTGTCCTTCCTTTTTGGTCATACTATATATACGCGGTTTCACAGGCTTCATATATCACAAACTAAGATAAGCCTGTTTTTAGCCAATCTTGCGAATTTAAAGCAACCAATATTTTGAGTGTGTGTTTTACGAGTGAACTCAGCCCGTGAAATATGCAAATTGTCGAGATTGCGAGATGTATGCGGTCGTCTTGTTGATTAAAGCATTTTCCCCAACATTGGTTGTGGCAAATAAAGATAATTTTTCTCGTGTTTATTTTTTTTTGTCCTGAATACTTTCATATTATTCAGATGACGATGGTGGGAAGGATGATCACCTACGATGACAAAATTTCAAGTGCCTAGTTTTTAGTCTAAAAGATAGAATGCGCATGTATGAATGAGCGAGAGGGAGACCTTGAACTCATGTTGTGCTCTAAACTTTTTGTTTGCTGGCTGCTGTCATTTCTTTCGACGTCCATTTTGTATCTATTTGCATACTTGATTTGATGCTAGTAGAGCTAAAGAGTGATAACAGACAGCTAGGACAGCCATTGGGTACGTCACTTTCACTTATATAATTTCTGTATGACTTCACTGTGAATTCTCTTTGTTTTGCTTACATGCTTGCTTGTGTCTTCAATTTTTAATTCATCTGCATCTGTTCCTCGATGCTGCTCCTCAGCCGCTATGTCATAATAATGAGAAAAAGAGAACACACCATCATCAGAAAATTTGACACGTATAATAGGCAAGCCAGTTTGCACCACCTCAAGTTTTATGTGTACAACCACTTCTTTCATAAAATAATAATTGACTGCCGCATGTTTTCTCGGCCCTAAAAGTTCTCTGATGAGAATGTTTTTGCTGCTTTGTGAGATACGGTGATAAATTGGGCAATACATAAATATAGTACGTGGTGAAAGCTGTGATAAAATGAAAAGTGAGAGTAACACAAAGGAAGTCGGCCTGTCAGCCAGACTACAGTGACACTTGTGGGTGGGGGAGGTCAACAGGAGTTAACACAACGCTATTGTTTGTAAACGAATAAAGTGGTCAATGAAATGAGTTTGGCAGATTCGCCATTTTAGCCGTCTGACAAACTGTAATCATAGAGTTGACTTGGGTCCAATGATGAGAATAAATTGAATCTCGCTCTCTAGTTCTTTCTCTGGAACTGTTATCAAATACAAAGATCTTGACGGTCGTAATGTTAAGAGCTTAAAGGTTATACTTTAATCAGAAACCTTTGCGTGAGTACATTTGTCATGAGAAATGCGAAAGCGAACCAGTTTTGACCCAATACGTGGCACAAATAAACATGGATCACACGTGCCGACGCTGGTCACATTTGTTTAAGCCATGTGAAAAAACTCTACGTGCAATGAAATATTTCGCTTTACATGTGCAACCTAACTTTGCATATGACAGGTCAGATGCATTTGTGGTGAGCTGCATAATATGCAATTCACCTTCCTTTACATTTTAATGACATTTACAGAAACGGCAGTCCCAGGTAGAGGAACGTTGCCAGTTGACCTAGTTCATGCATATGGATGATGGATGAAAACTGTTTAATGACAGGAAATAGATTGCAATGACGTATTAGATTACTTATTTAATGTAATCTGTTTTAATCTAATTGAAAATGTCAGGATAATATGCTTCTAGTGTGTTCCGACGTGCAAAGCGGCATGAAGAAACTGTTTGAAATAACATTATCAGATATAGAATACGCAGTGACAGTTGGCTGGTTGCAGTTAATGTGTTATGTTTTTGTTCATCAGGGCATATGTAATTTTGCATTTTCCCTCGTCACATTTTTGCCAATATTAGGTTCATTCAAGCGAATTGACCAGAGAGGCTGTAAGATATTCACAAAAAACGCTTATGCTTGCTCTGTCCTTGCAATAGCCCAGCTTGGAGAGTGAAACCAGATGTTTTGTTGGCGATTTTTATTATTGAGACCGTTTCCATTTAAGTGGTCACGCAAGTACTGCACTGTAAAAGAGTAGCCTCTTCGTATTCACAATATAGCCTATTTTACGGGTTGTTAACAGATGCATGGAGTTAAATTAGGTAAGTTGCATCGCAGAGCGCATTTTTTAAGACGATCACAACACAACAGATGCCAAACTGAACTGCCTTGATATAGCATTCTGTCTGTCCGAAAATTGACCTTTCACCAATAAGTACGTAATAGACGTTACAGCTTTGGCTCCTCATTTTAAAATTGCAATCTTGTAACTTGCAATCGAACCACTTAAATCGCACACACCATTATATAATCCCATTCACATAATCCTATTTTAAAGTTAGATGTAACTAAATGTTGCACTACAGGTTTGGTTATTTAATAATAGCTTTGTGTGGGTAAAAGTTTTCATTCTTGTTTTTGCATCTATACGAGATGTTGCTCGTACAACGTAAGCCTGGACTTAATTTTCTTAGCTAAAATGTGTACAAGAAAGCATTTGTCCCATTACATACATTTCTTATATACAAGATATTAAGAACGTTGCATCGAGGAGAGTTGTTGTAGGAAAAAAAGTTGTGTTACATAAAAGCTATATGAGTTCATGTTAGGTTGAAATGCTTGAATGTGAGGAATTTTTGAGGGAGCGTTAAGTTTGTTTGGCAACGACTAACATTACTTTCTTGGGTCTTACTACTTCCGTCCTATTTAAAAAACTTCCTTGACTTAGTGCATACAATTGTAATTCCACTGAATGTTTCTATTTTCACGCTGATATTTCTAAGCATGTATGTATGTGAACATCTTTTATCTACGTTTCCGCACCTTTCCTCACATCCTTGTAAATAGATAAACAGTTTCCCGTAAACGGATGCACACATATATAGGTAGCTATGCATACATATGCATAGGTACAGATGTTGTCGGATGTGTGAAAAGTTGAGTAGATTTTCAGGGCTGGATCTGTGCCAGCGGGAGACATTGGCACTGCAATGCAATTGAATTTGAAAATTTTAAGAAACAAGCAAATAAACAGTGACTGTGACATCGTGAGAAATCAATGTAAACGCATGCTATCTAACATGCAGAGAAAGTGCATCTCATTGCTACTCGAAAAAAATCCGCGTTGTTCGCTAACATGATCATTCACATTTTTAAATTAACACAATTTACTAATAGTCGAGATTAGACAGCCTTCCGCATTCGTCAATATTGGAAGGGATGTAAATTTATGTTTGCCCCGGATATGGGAGATTATGTCATTTGTAAGAAGAAGCTTAATTGTTTTACCTGTCAGAAGTGTTTAATTTCGTACAAAGAAAGCTGTTGAATGTTTTTATCATTGCATATTCAGCAAACAGATTTTTTGCTCACTGATTAGAACCAGGTGGTGATTTGTGCTCGAGATTTAGGTTATTCGTAAATCGTAGGAGACGCATTTTCAAATCAAGCATGATTTTAAAATGGATGCCACTCGGAATGGAAAATAAGTACCATTCCATGTTATAATTATTTTCTTTATTAAAGTTTTACTGTGGAGCCTTGACATGGCTCTGGGTAAAAAAGATTCCACTTGTCCAATGCACGAGTAAAAACTCCGGATTTGGACTTGCTTGATTTTGGACAACTGTCTACTTGCTTGGATGGTGCATCGTGCATCCCCAATCTGTACAATTTGCAGTAAATAGATAATCTGCTTCGATATATAGTGACAGCTTTAGGGTAATGCGTACTCATATGTAGTCTAAGAAGCCTATATATTTTTTCATGGCCCATGGGCCAATGTCTGTATTTACAAAATAAACTCTCGTAAAGATGAAAGAAGTCAAATTGCGAGTTGTTAGTAGTTATGTTTAGTAATCCTTCACATGCTGTATCATCAAATTTTCTCATCCTTTTATGCCTCTTTGTCATTTTTCAATAGATTTGACTTTGAGCGCACAACGTACATGGGCGGTTCGGGGGGATTTCTATAATATTTTTTTATTGCCGAACTAGAAAATTTGAGCACAAAGTCATGCTATCTGGGGAACAATAAAGGATTACGAAAAATCACCCCAAGTTGTTTCACGATGCATTGCACATTGTCAGGTTTTGGTCTGTGTACATTCTTGCTCCCCAAACTGTTCCTGTTTTGAGTATTCATGGATCACCGTCTCAATCCAATAAATAACTGATTTGAGAGAACCTCCTGTGACTTTGGACTGGCTGGAAGATTCTCTAGATGCATATTTCCTGAATGTATCACTTTCACTGGAGTTGTAAACCGCCAGAATTTGTCCAAATTTTTCATTGTTATTAATCGGTGAGTAAGTAGTTAAAGATTGAAGGTATTCATCATTATGGAAGGTTCGTGCAAACAAAAATTGCTAAAAATGCGTTAAATAAAACCATTTGCTCATGGCACGTAGAGAACTATATTTCAAGTATGTATTGAGAAATCCTCGCCTGCCGGGATTCGTTCTGGTTTATATATTTGGAACAAGTACTGGAAAGCAATTTAATCAATCTCGTAGTGTCGCAATTTGCAGCAGTCATCGATAATTGACCGTAAGTTGCAATTCTCAAATTACAATGTTTCGTGCTTCTTTAAATCTGCATTATGAACAGTTGTTTCAGTATTGAGTTAAAGATAGTATTCGTCGTTTGTAACTATTTGTGAAGGACATTTTGCTGCAGACATAGCGCATTTTAGTGAACTCACCATCAGATATTTTTCTTCAACTCCAAAGGATCACCTGAGGGTTCACCAAGGAGCAACCCTTGTCTTCAACGTACTTGCCTTCAATGAAGCGACTTGGAAGATTAATGTTGGGTGTTTGTAGAAGAGAGTGTGCCGTAACTGTAATCAGTGGGAGGTGCAGTTACAAGTCAGACTTTATACAAAAAATACAGAATTCTTTTATAAATGCATTTTTTTAAATTGACCCTTTCTACGTACATTTCTACCTGCCACCCCTAAAATTCAAACAATGCAGGGACAGTCTCTGAACAGAGACAATCAAGGTGATCAGGTAAACGCAAGGGTTTCCACATTTCTTTCAGTTCTTCTGGAAAATGAATTGGCTGGTTTTGATAGACACGTGTAACGAAATCACATCAATATATATTTTGAAAATATGATGTACCCCAACTTTGGAGAGGAACTGGCATTATGAATCGGCGAACATGATATGGAAGATTGCATAACCATAAACGTATGGATTCCTTGGCCTTACCATTTCCACTGAATCCGACTATGATGTGGGTGATTGTGTTGAAAGTGTGGAAGAAAAAATCGCAAAAGCTAATTTCTTTTTCTAGGTTTTTTCGTATATACGAAACTTGTATACTGACTTCTACGCAAAGGCTCATTCCACTCAACGAGCCCTGTGCACTTGTGATTTTCGCTGATAGTGTATTAAAGTGAGAACACATCGGAATATTATACATATCGGCGCAACCCTTTTTGTGAGTAGTCCAGAAAGAATGTTCGCTCGTGCACATGAGTAGGTACGGGTTTATAGTGGTGGATCATAGTATTCTGTGGAAGTCATCGCGGTTGTAGAAATGTGTAATGAAATGAAAGGACATATAGATGCTAAAAGGAGGATTACATTGGGTGCGACGAACCCTCCTTTTTATTCCTCTCTCATCGAGTGCCTTTGCTGAAGACTCTTCTGTATAATCATCTTTCTCTCTCTACTTGCTAACCATCCTTCTATGTTTGCTGTGTCTTGTGTGTTCACTCTCTAAACGAAAGAACGTGAGCGCACATACTGTCGTGTGTGTGGTTTCTCGTCGTTCTGTTGAGGCTTTCTTTGCCTGCACGGAGGCTTACACTATGACGTCTGTGTAGTAACATTTCGTAGTATATGGATGTGTGCGTTATGTTTTGTTAGGTATACTACCGTTGTAAGGTGAGAGAGTCTAACCATCATCATCGATGGTCTCGTACACGTTGAAACTGAAACGTAATACAACGAAGTGCATGAGCCACACACTGCTGGTGCTGTGTTATTATTGCGAACACTGCAAACGATGTTCCTTGCTCTCATACACTGTTACCATTCCTTTCCTTGAAATCTACTCATCTTTCAGGAAAATCTTTTTTCTTCGTCTGTATTATGCTCCACACACTGCGAAAGAGTCAAAGGGAGTACGTGCCGAGCCAAGAATAGTCAATGGATGAGAGAGAGAGAAAAAATAGCGGATGGCAGAAGCGTACATAAACCTTTCATATAAGTTGCTCATGTAATCATCCAGCAGGATCTCTGTATAACCCTTTGTATTCCGACCGTGAGGAAAAGTTTGTATATAAAAAGTTTCTTTCTAGTGTCTAGTATGTATGCGCACACGTACATCATTTGGTTGGATAGATTGTACACTTTATCAAAGGGATGGAAAAGTGCATTGAGGAAAGTATAGAAAAATGGTTTACTAGTTTATGTGAAACAGCTCATATCATATCAAGAGAAAATCAGAAAACTGAGATGTGTACATAATAGTGGTACATAATAGTGACTAAATGTGGTTATACTGTTGTGGATAGAGCGCCAACACTAACACTGGCCTTCTTTGTCGATGAAGTGAGTCCAAAAGGAGCTTTTTTATATGAAGTGTCTTGTTGATACTTACTATAATGCCATATTAGGAATTCTCTATAATTTTACTGGCAATATAACGGAGGTATATGTGCAATAAAGCCTGGCACACAGAGTAGAAAGCAGTTTATGTTTTGTTTGTAAAGCGCACACTGCAGGTTTATAAGGGTGGTAAATGGTAAACCATGCATTTTGTGCTTATATAGTCATAACACGGGTATTATTTACTATTCAACATAAAATTATACCGGTCTCATCATTCTCATCTTTCTGCTTTGAAAAATGAACCTGAGAGAAGCTGCTTAGCTAGTTTTCCTATCCAGTTTCGGTCCAGCATAATATGAACCACTCTCTCAAGTTCTGTGGCTCTCTGACTTCGTTTCTAGAGTATGGAGAATGGATGGAGCGAACGAGAGACGAAGCCTCTTTATGTACATTTTTGTTCGTTCGCTGGAAACTAGGATTTAGCTTCCCTCAGGCGAGTATTTCACCATAGGATATGTGATGGGATCTCTACGTGTTCCTCGGATTTACTATGTAAAATGTGCATTACATATATACATTGGAATATACGTATCAACTCACTTTTGTGCATGAGAGAGTCTGATGTGTTCAGTTTACATCTCCTGTAAATTGACGTTGATCCCCTTATAACCCTTTCCGTGTGCCTTTTTGTAGTATCTCTGAGATGGAGACAGACTGAGGCTGTGTGTTGTAAGTAATAAACCAAAGCAGGCAGTGTTGTTGTTGTTGGCTAATACAGTGTAGTACTACGATGAAGCACATGTTTGGCAAAGCATGAATCTAAATGATGTTGCTCGTCCTCCATCCTACGACTACAATTGCTTTTCTCCACGTTTATATAGTACATAGTAATATGTAAAAGTTGCTCATAGTAGTTGGAATGGCATGATTTTTTGTATATGGAATATGCACACAAGTCGCGTCTTTCATGAATAAACGATTGCGTATAGCTTGCACTCGTTTGCTGCTTCAGAGTGTTATCTTTTTTTTGAGCCTGTGTCCATATACACACTCGACCCGCGTTGCGAGACTCTGTATGCACAGAGAAGCAAATGTTTGCACGGAATGTAGAGCTGGTGGTGGTGAGTTGAAGGAATTATTGATTTTCGCCAGGGTACTATGCTGACTTTGTAGACATGAGAGCGGGTGTTGTGCTTGCACTTTATAGTACTACACACTACATCTTTCTCGTTCTATCTGTCGGGGGATGTTTTGTAGCGCTTTTTGAACCGAAGCGTCAAAGCCAAATATGTATGCATATATCCAAACCTTGGAAGTACATACGAGATGGAAATTTGCAGAGCTTTATTGTATTTGTTTACCAGCAGCAGGACTGAAATACCAGAATTTTTGTAAATATTAATTTTACGCTAAGACGAGAGTAAAAATTGATTACTGTTGCGCTCTTGGCGAGAATGCACTTTTAATGCCGACCGATGACAGATATCGATGAGGTTCTAACTCTGAATGAAATACGGTAATTATGTAGCTTATAATATATTATCAGTTTGCCGGACTTGTTTGACTCGGCAGTGTTCACTCACGGTTCCATAGGCTTAGATGACTATGACAGGAAGACTAATAAGGTATATCATGCTTAGATTGGTTATGGCACAGAGTTATAGTGACTGATACAGCAGGTGCACTTGGCAGTTTCTTCTCCGACATGTACACACATCACACGGATTAAGATGAGCACCACTCCAGCGTACTGCTATTTACCCCGTCTTTTATTGCATGGTTCCTGTCAAACATTTCCCAGGGAAGACTGAGCGTTGTTGGACTTTTGAACGGATCTTGTGCTGTTCCGAGTGGAAATATTAGGAGGAAGTGGGGGAGGAGGAGATCGATGAATGTCACTTGGCAAGCGTTCTGACTGCTTGCTGTTTCTTTGAAAAATTCGTAGCATTGTAAGGAGATTTCAGTGGATTTTATCGTGAATGCACAAACTAAGCCATATTATACATCAATCCAGTGCGTGTCGCTGATCGTCTTGATCGATTATCGGGAAACTGTGTTTTTTTTGTGCTGGAGTCTGTCAGGAGAAAATGATTTGGGGTTTCTAGTGGGAACTTTACTGAAATTCGACCAAGCTACCTAAACTAAAACCGCTCCACTAGTTTATTTACGGATTTTCTGATCACGTAGTTGACCGATGGTTACGTGTCCCCAATAAGATCAATTTAATTTTAATCTCAATTAAATTTGCATTCCTTCATCTATTTTTGCTTTAATACTATATCCGTACGTATTTTCATATTGGTCTAATATTAAGATAACGTTCTATTCCCTTTTTAACAATAAATGTTTTAGCATTTTTCATTAAATCGACGAAAAGCTAGACTCTTAGCGCATCCTACATTATCAGTTCAGCAATGACGTGAAAGTGTGGATTAAATACATGACCTGGCTCAAGCTGCTTTAGTGTATGAATGAAGGGTGTTATAAAAATACTGCGTATTTTATTGGAGTTGGCTTTGATAAGGGAAATGCTTGAATGGTGTTATGTTGTTTGCTAATTAGTAGCAAATGTTATAATTTTACAATGAATGATTCTAAGGCTGAAGGTGGAACTCGTTCATTGGCAGCTGCGAATCGTGAATCCGTGTTTATACTCGAATTCTACATTGACTCTGCTAAAATTCTGCGTTGGCCAAACTCTCGATTGCGTTACAGCAATCGTTTCTATTCGCTCACGAGTTGGACTGCTAGAGAAGAAACATATGGTTTACTCTAATAATCTTCGTCAGCCGTAGAAAACTATTAAAATTGTTCTTCGAGATTAAAACCCTTAAGTGTAATTTTGTTACTGTATGGTATTGTCTATTCACTTTTTAATTTCGATTATTGGTTACTAACAGATCATCAGTGGGCGTGTGGGTTAGATGTCTAGTCACAATCACCAAGTCGTTACAGCATTCTGGTGAATGGTGGTACTGAAAAGCTGATGGTGTACCAAAACTGTACAGTGTGCGAACTATATGCTATAAAAGTAGATTATATTGTCACGCACATGCGTGTACTGACAATCTGCAAGAATCTCTTTTTTACCTTTGCCTTTTGCAAAGTGGGCTTCAGCAAAAAAAAGTGCGTGCATCGAACTCTCCTTTCCCTTTGCTTTGCTCAGGTGAATGTGCAGATGTTCATTAAGCGCTCCCGCTGTTGATCTTCATTCAATGTGATGTGTATGCATATACTATGATACAATATAGATGCTACAATATTCGTGCACGCTGCGTCATTGTCATTGTATATATATGAATAATGAATGTGTAATGCATTCAATCTTTTACGTATAGAAGTAATGTAATAGTACATTGTACGAGAAAGTGCGTAGCGTCGGTATTTCATTATGTGATTTTGATTCTTTTAGTGATGTTTTTACCGTTTTCCTGAGTAACACATTCCCATTACGCATTACGCACGACGTTTTATTAGTGCTTCTAAAGGGCACTTATGGTGAATGGTAATTTGTTTTACAGTATAACTTGTCTACGCGCTCGGCTCAGTATTTCATATGAACGTTAGCAAGGGAAGAAATAATAATTTTGCACGCTTATGTATTATTGGCGAAGAGAGAGGCAGCCATTCTAACACATTTGGATTTCCTCTTGATACAGTCGTTCACTGTCAATGATCTACCCCTCTAAAGTTTAAACTAAACCATGTAATTCATTTTGAACTTCATTCCCTTGTATACTCAGAAAAGCACTGAACATATTTCTACGATTGTGAAGCGAACTGCATCCTTTTTTTCTTCTTTTTTTTCTCGAAGTCAGTGCCTGCACTCTGCTCTGCACATCTTGCATAGTGTTAAGTAATGAAACGAGCCGTGATGTCAATTGTATAAATAGCGAGACGAGAAAAGTAAAGTAAACTGCAAACCTTAGCAAGCTTCCTCAAAGTCATCTGCCACAATTGGTGTGCTGTCGTCGCTCTTTGTGCCATGCATTGCCATTTACTCTTTGAAGATCTGGCCGCATCTTGTTCTTTTCTCGAAGTTTGATGCACATGGGATTGTTATCTTTGGTTGTTACGGCATATGGTTTTCGAATGTGATCATTACAATGAAGTGTGGCTTGACGTGCCACGTTGGCAGTAATATGTACGTACTCACATGCGTGCATTGTGTAGGTCTTACATTTTACTAGGAAGGAATGCTTCCTCATCTACGCTGGGAGATGTAGTATGAAGTTGTATGAAATGCAAGACTTTTTTGTAAGAAGGGTACAACTCGCTTTCTTTCGATGCGAAGAAAAGAAAAATTATTTCCACCAAAAACGGCATTCTATGTGTGAATCCCATTCATTCTTCCGTAATATTAAACTATTATTTTTTCCTTTGAAGAAGAGCATACTACATAATAATATATAGATGAAAAGAGTTTCTTTAATAGTTTCATATTCTGGCTCGTTTATTCCAGGTCCTTTAATGTGTTTTTTTCTTTCAGCATGTTAAATAATGGGCTCAATTCAGCAGTGTTCTGTTCCTTTGAAGCGGTTTCCAGGATGTAATATATTTATGCAAGTAACACACCGTTTTTACATACATTTCAGTCAAATCTTCTTTCAGCTTTTGCTATCGATTGAACTCCACGACTGAATGTTTGTATGTGGCGTGGCACCATATTGTGCGTGTGTTTATGTAGGAGAGCATATTTAATACACATATAGACGCAAGTGTGGCAAGTGCATGCATATTTCATATTCTGTACAAGGAAAAAAAAAGTTTGTGAAAAGACGTCTCTCCCTTTCTTTAAACTTTGCCTTTACGCAAAGCTTGAAAGGGGTGTAGAAGTAAAGAAAGGTAAGGTAAAAAAAGGTAATATTACACTGAGCCAAGGTGTAGCTCAACATGTCATGATAATAATGTGCTTTCAAAGGTTTACGTACTTAATCCACGGTGTAGTATGGTGTAGAATGAGGAAAATGATGATGAGCCTTTTGCGTCGCTGAGACTTTGTGCATGTAAAATGTGTCTACTTTTGGAAGTTGAAAAACTTTTGCGAGCAAAAAAAATTCTACCAGAGTTGGTGAACTATGTGGATATATTTTTCTCGTTGTATACCTGTAAATACAAAGTAGTGTGTAAGATCTCTGGTATATACGCTTTTTCTTTTGGGATGCTCACAAATTTTTAGCACTCACATCTTATCAAACTCTCTGGCTGTGTGATGAAATGACTTTGAAGTTTGCTCAGTTATGGCACTAGTTCGTGCTCAGTTGCAATGCAACGTGCATGCAGCGAAACGGTGTATAATATGTAGCGAGCGAGAGTGAGAATAGATGTAGAATTTAAAACACAGTGTACTACTCTCAACATTGTTTAACGATGTTGTACAGCCTACAGTCATTTCTGTCGTTAGCAGCAGGCTGCTATAGCTCAAGAGACGAGATTGGGGAGTATTTTCAGCATCTTCTTCACTCTCTACTTAACTTGATTCTCAGTGAATGCCTGAATGTATATAGTATTTAGTAATAACGTCATGTAGGTATAATTCAGTTTTAGATCTCGGGACTCAACACTATATAGCTCAAGTTGTAGGACTTTTACTAGAGGACGACAGAGCGAGAAGGTGTTAGAAGTTGGAGCGCTTTCGGTTACATGAGATATATACCTACATAGTTGAGTAGAACTTTGTCATTCACATTATTACAAAGGGTTTATATGTGTATGCTGTAGTGAAAGAGTGAACAGATGCAATACGGAGGAGCGGAGGAAGTAGAGAATTTGAAGATGGAACATTATTATTAGGATGTGCTTTTTTTCTTATAAGTTATACGGTTTTCCTACTGCACTTCTGCCACGAAGTGAGCCAGTTCCTGTTAGATACAAAAACTGTTATACGTTTATACGGCTGTGTGTTCTGGCTCTCCTGCCTTTGAGAGCGTTTAGACTGTGTTGGTGGAGAAAAGAGAAATTTGGCGGCACGTGGCGTTTCATCGATTTCCCAAACTTGGCTTCTATTCTAGAAATCCTGTGACTACGACTAGAGCGACGTATAGAGAGTCGAGAGCTCTTTTCCCGAGTCTCCTTGGAGGAGAGCAGGGTTTGTTAGAGTAAATGGAAGTAATGTGTATTACAGCTCACTCGTTCTCAGGATATAGTGCACAGAAACTGCGTGCGTAGGTATGTACATAAGTATGCATACCTTGAAAGCAGGCACTTTTCTTCTATTGCATCTCATCTGACAACCTTTTCTTTTGAATGTGTGTTGTACTCTCAAAATGTGTGCGAACGTGCTTAGAGTTTCCTTTTACTTCACTATGCATCTCTTTCTCCGAAAGTGGGGAAAGAAATGTACATAATTCTATGTAGAGAGAGCGAGGAAGTTGAAGTGATTGCGAATGCGAATGACTTGGCTTGCACGAAATGAGAAAAGCGGATGGATGGATGGAAGGCGGGTGGTAGAGGAAAGTATTGTGTGGTAGGTGCTTTCACTTTTTTCCACCAGAT
Source organism: Alloscopus bannaensis (assembly GCA_027743745.1). Classification (NCBI taxonomy): domain Eukaryota; kingdom Metazoa; phylum Arthropoda; class Collembola; order Entomobryomorpha; family Entomobryidae; genus Alloscopus; species Alloscopus bannaensis. Next base: position 10,301 of record JAHZMW010002310.1, on the reverse strand, counting down.
ATGGATTTTCACCAGCAATGGCACTTTCACTATTAATAAAGTTTTATGTATATAGCAGTGTGTAGGTTTTTAGAGGTACACACATTTGCGCAGATGGTGAAGAAATAGGATCATGCCATATAGAGGGCTGACAGAGTAAAAAGTAAGTAAATAAAATAAAAACCGAAGCGGGTTACACTGGGAGTGAGTGAGTGAGAGCTTGCCTCGAAGCCATTTTTTGCTGGTGGTTGTAGTATGGCTCAGTGTAGCGTCTACACACTAAAAGAGCACTCAAAGGAGATGAAATTGAGAATTATTTTTCTCCTTTCCCTTTGTATTTTGAAGGAAGGCTGTGTGCCTCTGTGTGAATGTGTAGCACGCTTGAAGTAGACCATATAGAGTTGTGGGTTATGAATGTTGAGATGCTTTTCTGATGTGAGGGAATTCACAAAATTGTATGTGAGTTGCATTGTTGAGTGGTACGATTCAAAGATGTGCCTGAAAGTCTGGCAGAAAACCCGGGAATGTGATGAACACGCTTATGCATAAGTGATTTTGTTCACAAATATAAATACGTACATGGATTATACATAATATGGCGTAAATAAGGATTTTTGGTAATTCAAATAGCGACATTTCTGTAGAAGAACTCTTGTATAACCGTGATGCAAATAAAGTAGTGCCGAATAAAGATTCAAAGCGTTTATATCTACATTCTTGCCTGCATTTGTATTCATATTATTTGTGGGTGTGATAGATGTAGATTTATAGAATTTCCTCGGTATAGGTTTCTGCTATTGATGAGGTTTGATTTCGTCAAGTGAAAGCATTAGCATGTGCTACTACAGAGTTTCTACAAGTGTAAAGTTAGATTGCTGAGCAATGCGTGCCGAATCGAAATGTTATAATAATGCGCATTATTGCGAATACACCCTCTTAGTTATTATGCATGTGTGGGTGAGTGTCAAGTTGAAGGATGCTGCCAGAGGCGGTTGAAGGAATTGAAGATTTCATTTAAGCATATTTTCTCGTTTTGGTGTCTTCAAAGCGCTTGCTCCTCATCATCAGCAATGAGCAGCAAAGGTGCACGAATTTCCTCAGCCTCCGCCTCTCAAAATAATTTTGTTTGTCGTGGTCGTTGAAGTGAGTTTCATGAGGACTTTATTAAAACGAAACAAGATGATAATGTTGTGGACAACGAAGGATTCCAAGGATTCAGGTTCTAGTACATGTATTTATTCATGTATTTGACCTCGAAGTAAATGTTTACGGTTGTTCTAAACATAGACCCGATGTTGCTTTGGATGAAAGATAGTTTGCAAAAAACGCTGCTTTTATAAAACTGTGCCGTGGATTTTTAAAAGCATAAATTTGTCGGTTTTGAAGGTTTAGCTGAAGTAAGAAGAGGGAGTTTTTCATCGCTGCTTCTTTTCCCTCCTTCATAGTAATGTAGGCTGAAATATGAATGACTATGTTTTGATTAGCTTGACAGATATTGACGTGGCGAAGGACAGAAAAATCCATATTTAGCCTGTAGGTTTCATTGCGCAAACATGTAGCAAGTTGTCTGTCTGAACCTTATATCTTACCAACAAGGGTTTGAAGATGGATGTTTAAGTTGTAATCGTGTGTTACTTCACGATTGCACAATTGTGTTTGCTAACTTCAACCAGGAAACATGAGAAAACTGTAAACCGGGCCTTTCTCAGAAATTCCGGAGCTACAAAGTCGAAATGTGATAAAACGACTTTCTACTTTGTAGCTATTTACATGTGGACAGGAAAATTCATTATAAAAATACGTTTTCTGTAGAAAGTAATAATTATTAATTGAGAACATTTAGTATTTCGAGTTGCAGTTAGTACGACGACATGCGACAGGAAGCCTTTTCAGTACAGCTCATTGAAATACATGCATTGTTTTATTTGTTTTCTCTTCTAGCAAAATAAAACGACGAAATTGTCAGTAAACTGTTATTATTCTTTGTCAATATTCTTCTCAATAATGAATTCTGGTGGCTACTGACATTTTCTCGTTTGGCACGAAATGAATTTTGAAGGTAAACAGAATACCTACTCACGACGATCATACACCTATCATGTTGCGTATGATTCATGTTGAAGCATAACCAACCCCGATAATCCGTTCCGACTGAAAAGTGTATTGCACATTTTCCAATGCAACCAACGATTGCCTCTGCAAGAATGAAATATTAGTTTCCTCGAATTACCTTCGTTTAGTTGTGAGTGCTCGGATTGTATTACTTAAATACAATGTAGACGGAGAAAAGGAAAAGTATACATAATAGTTTTTGGTAAATGTACGGGTTCGCGATTCACGGGAACCAGGATGCATGACTAGAGGACGGAGACGACACGTACTGTCTGATTATGAGTGCTTTTCAATATGTGACTGCCACCATTTGCCATTACCCATCGTAACTCCACAAAAATTGCTCATACCCTTTTTCAGGAGAATTGTCCTTGTATATACGATGTCGGTTCACTGCGCGTACCCATCAAAAATGGCGTGTGGGTATTTCGCATACCATATTTATACTTTCAGGTTTCTTTTTATAGTTTATGTATTCGACAGGTTGCTCTTTGTAAGTGCACCTTTGTATTTTGTTCTATTCTCAAAGGAGTAGTGGTGAAGTAACAAATCCAGAGTGAATGAATGTACTTGAATGTTTTATACAAAAATGCAAAAGTTTGCGTGATGGAACGACATTGAATTATGTATGAGTTGTGTGTTTGATGGTGTGATGGATGGAGTGGAGTATTGTGCGTAGAGGTAAAATAAGAGCGGTTTTGGAATGACTATAATTTATTCTTCTCATTTTCTTAGACGGTAAAATGTTCTCAGAGTGTGCCAATGCTACAGCAAAATAACACTTTAGAGCAAGTGTGGCTTGTGCAATACGGATGGTAACACTTCAATATTCCAGTTTTTTATAATAATTACAGATATACATAGATGCATTTAAAAGGTATATTGTTTGCGGATGCGGTGTTGTTTCACTGAAACTTAACTGAAACTGAATCTTTCAATTTTAAACTTGAGAGTAGTAAATGATGTCGCAGTTTACTTGAATTTTAAATAGCAAGGTTAACCCGTCAACAATTGTGTGCATCTTATATACAATTAATAGGAACTCTGTAGTGAGTGAGAGAAATAATAATATGAGTCAATAAATAAGTGATTCGTGGAATTGGTGTCATCAAAAATGCATATCTAGCGACCAATAATTGCAGGGCTACCTGACAGCAGTGGGTTTCCTTCGCTGTTGTTTTCCAGCTAATAAAGCCGATATTGATCCAAAGCATTCAAGCAAGACATTTTGGTTTTGAACGACAGGACTGGTGAATTGCATGCTGTATGCCAATACGCGACTTGAAAACACGTAATGGGGATATTGACCCTTGCCTGTGCTGCAGACTTGGGTTCTGTTGTGCTTCTAATTCTGCTGGACTTGTACTCAATATCGCCTTCGTTTATAATTCAACCCTCAAAAGCTCCCTTTTTGAACCAGAAAGTAAGCCACGGCTAAAGCCATATAGATAGATATGCGCGTTATGGATTACTATTGCCACATGTCAAACGTTAATAAAACTTTTCAAGTCAGTGGGTAATTAGAGTTGTACTTAATAATATTCACCCATGAAGCTGTGTGAGTGTTTTTACAAATGACGTAGGGCTATAAATCGTCTGAATACCTGACTTTATAAGATTGATATATAATATATATCGTTTTGTGCGTACTTTTATGGTACCTACTGAAGTGTGTACATGTGCGCTTTGCGTATCAATTCTCGAAAGAAGATGAACGATTTCCATAGCTTGGGAAAGTAGTTTCATTTAGTGTTTACAACTTGTTTATGGTTTCCTGTATTACGTCCACTGGAGTAAAGGCCATTAGGGTCATAGCCACATTAAGATTGAAGTGCATTATATCATAATCATAAATCACCTGTACTGAAGTAATTGCTCCATTGTAACATTTTGCCCATGGTTATTTATCCTGGACTGTGCATACCTAATATTCACACGTGTTGGTTATTGTGGCAGCTGAAGTTTTTGGTTGTCTATATGTAACAAGTCCGTCTCTGTTGGTTTTTTTAGAGAGGAGTATATGAATTTGATTTTTAGCTGTTGATATATAACGTGATTCTCTAAACTATAATGTGGACGTTGGCTTCACTTCCAGATAAGACTTATCTATTCCGACTCTGGGTCGAGAATGCGGAGTTTCAAGCTAAACTGTGAGAAACCTTTGATTCGAAGTTATAATATGTATGCGTATAAAATTTGAAAAGCTTAATATGATATTAGATATTCACGTCATATTCATATCAAAACATTGTCAAAAGGATTCACAAACACAATGAATGAACAAGTTAACTGCATTGGCTTTTGCTTTGTACTTGATGTATATCATGTATATCTCTTTTGGCTGCCGAAATATTATAAACTGGATAAGATGAATGAGGTCGTATGTAGGCCAAAGTAAGCTTTCAATACCAGTGATAAGATACGAAGTTTGTACAGCCAACATTAGTTTTCGTGATAACGTGAAGCTCTGTGACTTAAATGAGAGCAATATATGTTTTGCTGTTTGGGCAAACGATAACGAATGTGTTCCAATGCGACTTATGTGATCAACTTTGCCAAAGTTTTATCCAACTTGTTCTAGTTTTGTTGTGTTAAGAAGCACCGTTTTTTAGGATTACGTCTATCGGTGGTCTAGTGTATTTGTCTGATTCAGATTAGGTACAAGTATGCTTGTTATATTGGATATGCATCCGGAAAGACCAAGTCATGTTCATTTTAGTCAATGCGAATCCGGTGCGATGTAGGCATACTGAAATTTTTTGGTGATAAAGAATATTTGTGGCCTTTGACCTGGACTTACAAATTTTAAATGAAAGGGTTTTACGTTTTTCCGGACAAAAGGTGACGAATGTATCAGTCAGTCAATGGATACACTAATATTTTTCATATCAAATTCTGCCTATAATCTTCATTTTATTCCACAAGTTTGAGTGATTCATTGCATCGCTGTCTGCTGATCAGTTTTTGCTTCCCTTTGGTTTTGCCGATGTGGTTTGAAACATTTATTTTGGCAAATATCCAAGTAGCAAAAGCGGTTAGACAAGTAGTATGATTCGTAGTAAAATGGTGTCTTGTATACTTGGAGAACTTTTTACTGACTCCATACTCCATAGTATAAAATATCTTGACCACCACGGATGATGTCATCAACTTGTGAATGAATACATTGAGCGTAAAAAACTGCGGATGCGGAGATGAATCATGTAAGAGTTTGTTGCAGAATTACAAAGTAAGAATCTCATTCCCTTCATCCCTACTTGTTTTTGTTGATTGAATTAGTGGAATTGGATAAGGTTTCATTGCATCATATAGTGGTACCCGCAATGATTGTTTTCTGCAGCATGTAGTAGAAAGTATTGTATGAGCTTGGATTTAACTGATTTGAGATTTTCCAGTGTGAAGTACGCATTTATATTACAAATGAAGATGTGACAGAGGGGACGAACATGTTTGTTATTAATAATTTTTTATAGAACGTTGGTTTTTTAACTGGCAGGAAAAAACGAAATCTCACTCACTTGTGGTACAAAACGACTAAAAATGTTCTCTTCTACATGTTATGTTCAGCCATTATTTACTTGGAGTCTAATGTGTTGCGCATCATTATACATACCAAGTAGAACATTAATGCTAAGCTGGTGATGAAATGAAAAGCCGAGGCAGTATTAGGCAACACCGTATTGACGGCCAATTTCGATTTTACACTATGAACCATTCGTGCAACCTTGAAACATGTTTACTTAAACGAGAGTATGAGAGAAGGTCTGTAGACCTTCACTTTGCGTTCGGTTTGCCGTTGTGCGTAAATGAATGCAAACAAATTATGGAATTGCCTTGTACGAATATGTTATGTGCGTGTGACCTTGGTTTTTGAAGGATGAATTTTGGACTTTTGGGTGAAAAGTCACTTACAGCCTGTTGGATCATTAAACTCTGGTTGAAATCTTACACTTCCCGAAAGCAACCTTTTAGGAAGAAAAGACAGTGAAAATTAGTTCGAGTGTTTGGATTTTGTTCTAATGATTGCCGTTCACCGTCGCAAGTGTATTTGATAAGTAAATCGATCTATAGACCTTCGAAAAGGATTCACGGCTTACCTAAACTATAACTTATCAGCCAAATATTTTGTCACTGCATTCTGTTAGCAGGTTTTCAAGTGTAGAGCAAACTCGATCTAAAGAGAAATGGTATAGAAGCAAAGCCAAAATATTTTCCGTTATTCATTACGGCGAGATTGTTCTTCTCGCGCCAAACTGGTCAAATGCAAATTGGACATAGTAAATACGATTGTAGGTATATAAAAATGTGTCTTTTTAAGCGTGGGCGCAGTGTCTTCCACGCAGATGTAGTTGAATCCCTGCCCTGTAAATATGTAATTTGAATGAAGTCTAATCCGTTCCGTAACACTCAAGTTGTGAAATAACACGAAAAACCTCTAAGAACAGAGTCCAGACAAGAGTACATTAAAGAGCATACTGAAACATTCATAACTGAGTAGTATGCGAATCTTTGTTAATTTGAATACTGAGTTAACACTAAACATTATATCAGCATAACATGCTTGAATTTAGTTAGTTTATATGTCAGCGTGGGTGTTGGAATGGTATGTGCGTTACGCATTTTTACAAGGCTAGTTTTAAAGATTAATAAATGATGAATTTGTAACTTTTTGCAATATGTTGAATACTTGGTTGGTGAGTTTGATTCATTCGTCCAGAGAACGTAACTAATACACCTGTAAATGCGCAAATGCATACCTATATGCATTTACTGTAAGAGTTGTTATTCCTCACGTTAATTGAGCTAGGGTATGGTCACTGAATTGCAATATTTTGATCTAGAATTATGCAACCATTCATGTGAAAGGCTAAACCAGTTTCTTCAACTAACTTTTTAAACGGTGATGTAACTTTAATGCGTCGATAATGGGCAAAGACTTTGAGTTGGAGCGACGATAGGCGGTTTTGTTTTTATAGCAGATTGGTGAGTTCATCATCACACCGCTCTGCTTACGTGTCAACTGAAGTTAGAACAATAGTTGATAAAGGAAATTAGAAGGGAAGGGAGGAAAAGTGATAAGCTTCTACAGCACAACTCCACCGCGAGTTAAATTTATATGGAAAACTTGCTCTGCCACTCGTCTCTTTATTTCCCACTCGTAGTATTTTTAGCAGATTAGTCACAGTCATAAACGCATAATCTTTCCATTCCGTGTGGAGAAAAGAAAAACTAAAAAATTTCACAGCAACGTTTGTATGCATGTGTGTGTGTGTTTGTGTGATATAAATAACCCAGATATGACACCGTCACACACATGTAAGTTGCTGAGAATGCAGCCAGATGCATTCAACAACTTTTTAATGCTTTCCGTCATTTTGCCATGCCGTGTCCCACTTTATGGATATATTTTTAGCATTGCATTTCACATTTCATACAATCTTCTTCAACTACTCCAATCTTCACACACACACATCATCCCATACATATGTTCATTTCTGGGGGTACAATGTACAACGCACACGTTGATGAAATGAAAAATCTGCTCTTTTCTCTTCATAAATTGTTTTTCAGCAGAACATTGAAATGCCTTAATGGTCTGTAGTCATACAATGGTGGCACGATGGTGTAGAGAAACCTCCTCTCTGCATAAGTTGAAGGCTTTTTGGCTGCTTCTCAATCCGAATCCTATCTCATTCTGCTCTCCCTTTCTATGCTCGCCCTTCCACTTGAATTTGCGCACACAGAGTTGGATGGAAGAGCGTAGCTGAGCAAGAATTGATCCATTTCTCTCTTTTTGTTGAACAAGTCTTGTTCGTGGTGGTGGTAGTGGTGGTGGCTCTTGTTCTGGTTCAAACTGCTACTCTGGAAGCGAGCCGAGTTGTCTATACCCTTGTGCACAACACACGCACACACTCACCACTCCGACAAGCCGTGTGTGTGCATTTTGTATGTTTTGGAAGTTTTGTGTTGTACACAGGAGATTTGAAAGAATAGCATGAGCGAGAGTGTAGAGAATAAAAATGGAATCACTGGATATGTACATATGGAGAGAGTAATGGCTGCTGTGTGGTTCGATTCGCTCTTGTGAGGCTGCTCCTGGTTTATGTGTATTATGCGAGCGAGAGAAGTTTTAGTTTGGGGATTTTTACCCTTCTTCTCCTTAATGTTCTCTTGCTTTTTGCTTTCCATCTCTAGCTCACGACGTATGATACTCAACGGGAAACATGGTCTGGCCAATGTTCATGTTACACAGCTTGTGGCTTGAGGAAATAACTGCTCAACTTGTGTGTGTGTGCCTTTTTACGATCGATATGAAAAAAGTGCTGGCTATGAAAAGTTGGTGATGTGCAGGCTGCAGAGAGAAACTTTTCCATATGTGACGCCTAAGAAATATTCTCGTAGGATACATATCGACTGACTGAACCGTTTTTATAATAAAAATGAGAAGATCGAAATTGTGTATATGAGGATATCCCAAAAGAAAATGTTGTAAAGTGACGATGTAAGTGTCAGATAGCAGAAGTTGATTCGAGAGAGCCAATTACCATCTTTCCTTTTTTACACTCCACGTCCGGTTATTATCAGGGAGGTCGATAATAATGCGTGTGTGTGGATGTAGGTTTCTTCAGTTTGAATGTGTACCATGCTGGGGACTAGGTCATAAGTTGGCATTGAGTTTTCACTGGATGCAGTCGTAAGTATGTGGAGGGAACAATTTGTGTGATGTGTATGAAATTTCATTGTTTTAAAGAGGAAACAGTTCTCCAAAAAAAATATTAGCAAAACAAGCCAATTTTTTACACTAAGGTTTTTATGAGATCCTTAGTCACTATACCCCAATTTAGTTTTACTGTTGGCATCATTTCACATGTGTATCTATCCTGGAAAAGACAAATTTTTATAAATGAAAATTGACAGTACTGGAGTACATTTTGTCTCGGAGGGGTTTGTAGTTGAATTGTCCTGCAATCATTGAATTTCTGCAGTTGACAGTTTTAAGGACGAACCCAAACTGCAAAGGAGCAGTTCGAAGTATTATACTGATGCTCAATTTTGAATGTCACAAAGAACTCTCAACTTCATACTACTTTTACACAATAATATTTATGAGGCTGTCTATTTCCCTCGATTTTTCTATTACTGAAGGTTCTTTGACGAATTTGATTTCAGTATTTTCTGTAATCTTGGATCCAAGTGCAGGCTCTCCTTCGTGCTGTGGCAAGTTTTCGTTTTTTAGAGTTTTGTTGCATTGAACACTGACAGTTTTATGGCTGTGGGGTGAATTTTTTTTGGCATTACGCAAGGGTAAGGGATGAGGATTACAGTCATGGAAAGAGGGTGAGTACGTGCAACCTGTCACACTAGCAAAATCCTGGGTGAATTGAGTCGCATGCACCAAGCGAAGCTGCTCCGTTGTCTCAATTGGGTTAGCCCTTGGTAGAAGCCAATTGTGTAGTTCTTCATTTTTATGACGATGCAATAAGATCAGACTCCCTTCTCCGTTACAAAAAGGAACGCTACTAAAACGTTTTTTGTTAATGTGTTTTCCTCGGCCGGAACCCTATAAACCGAAATACCATGATGTTGGCGAATGTCGCACACAGCTTAGAATTGCCTTAAATCTAACAGTATGTTTTGTCATTCATGATCTGCAGTGTGTTTTGATAGTCCAGAGCATAGCAGGGTTGGATGTTGACGTTTGAAAACTGAAAGGTTCTATATATCCATTCGTTTTCTGGTTGCAATCTGACTTGGAGGCAATAGGCAATGCTGTTTAGGGTCATTGCTGTTTTGACGTCAACAGGCAGGCCAAGTTAATGAGGGTTGTTGTATCTAATTTAGCCTTGGACAAAAGTAAACAATAATGGTTTTGAAGATTATCCATGTTTGCAATAGCTGGATAATCTGTATGCTCCATTCATTGTTGCATTACAGCTAAAAGCAATTGAAGAAGTTTCCTTCAATTTCTTTCATGATGACAATAGCCATTACTACTTTCCTTACTTTAAACTTACAACAAATGTGTTCCGTTTCTACTGCTAAGAAATGGAGTTCATTTCTGTGAATACCGAATTTTATAACCACAATAATGCAATGGATGCGACGCGAGTTTGAGTTTTCCAGTCGAGTTGGAAAACGTTTATTGTTTGGGTTTATTAGGAGACTGAAATGAACATGCGAAGCATGTGAGTGAAAGGATACTTATAAGA